>JAUZNJ010033572.1:0-66234 GCA_034780135.1 Jordanella pulchra | reverse complement strand
AAATTAGATAAATTAAAAAAAAAAAAACAAAAAAAAAAAAACAAAAAAAAAAATGTTAATCCTGAGTAAGTGATTGCTTGATCAAAAGTTCATGTTAGGCATCACATTTGCCCAATCTAAGCTAAAATAGAAACGTTTAATTGGACAATTCTTATATGAAAAGTAGCAGAGGCACAGAGCACAGGACAGGCTAAACATGGACATTTTTAAAAGGTCGAATGGAAAACTGAGTCATTTTTGAAGATATGTGACAAGTTGTAAATCATCATAACATCTTGTAGGATTGAAGGAATACACAACCTTATAACTCTGACTGTTGTTAAAACAATGAAAAAGGAAACGTATGTGGAAATGTGACTACTTAGTATAGTGAATGTCCTTGATCTTTTTTTTGCAATAAACTTAAAACGATGCAACTTTTGTCTCTTCTCCCATTTGTCAGAAGGAAAGAAACATTTAGTCTTCTCTTTAAAACAATTCCAATCCTTTATATTTCATGGTTTTTTTTATCCCAATACCACCTGGAAGGGTGTTTTTTTTTTTTTGTTTTTTTTTTTTGCATTTGTTCTGAGGGTTCTAGGCATTTCATCCTTTATGGTACTACAGGCCACCGTAGCATTCACACTTTTAAATACCAAACTTGATACTGATGTTGCTGTGGACAGAGATCAGTATTCCCAGAACACAAGACCAGTCCAGCCGAAGAGGGAACCCCTCAGAATCAGAGGGCATGATTTACATATGACCTGATTTTTTTGAAACTCCTTCAAAACAAAACAAAACAAAAAAAAAGACAAAAAAAACTCAAGAGCAGGCATGTCTGTCCTCGAGAGTTGCTGTCCTGCAGGTGTTTAGAGGTTTCCCTGCTTTAGCACAGCCGATTTCCATTGACAGCGGATCAGCAGGTTTTTGTAAACTGAATCAGAATCAGCTGTGCTGAAGCCAAGAAACATTGAAAACCTGTAGAACTGCCCTCCAGGACAGACTTTGAGCATGCCTGCTCTGGAGGGGTTTTTTTCTGTGTTTTGAAGGAGTTTCAAAAATCAAGTCATATGTAAATAGTGGCTCCAAATTCTGAGGGTCTCTTCCTGGGTAAAAAAAAAAAAAAAGGATCCAGGAAGTCAAGTTCAATAAAAGAAAAAAAAAAGAGTTAGTTAAAGTTAGTTAGTAAAAAAGTAAAAAAAAAGTAAGATTTAACCTTCTGTGAGGTATCCTCCTGCAGAGGCACCACAATTTTTTCCAATCCTTACCAGAAGGGCATGTTGGTTACATCTTTTTCTTTACTTCAAAACTTAAGACAATTAAAAGTTTGATTTTATGCTCAAATTTCAAGCTTAAAAAACAAACAAACAAAGCCTGACTGGTTTTTGTAGAGGTTTTCGAACACTGCTATTTGTTTACTTGATTGTCGATATTTCTGCCATCAAACACACTGGAAGTTTTGGATTCAACTAAAACCGGTGAATTTAAATCCAAAAATACTCTTGAATGTCCCACCAGGATAACGCAGGGCAGGCAAGAACACTAAAAAGGACTAACCCCTAACGTTCCCAATCACTATACAGAGGAGGGACTACAAAGTGAACTCAGTTAATGGAGCGTTCGGACAGATGATCACCACCTGTTGGTCATGTAACTCCACTTCCCCCCACGGTGCCTGCATCATCTTAACTACTTTTTCATCCACTAGACGTTCAGACACTAATTTAAAATGACGTAACCACTATATAGTGCTGTATATATGCATTCAGGAGGACATTCTGACACAGCCAATGTCCTGGAACGCCTTGAGCTTTTCCTGGAGGATGTATCTGGGAGAAGGGAAGACTGGACGTCTCTGCTGAGAATGGCTGTTCCTGTGTCCTGGTCCCAGATAAAACGCAAGTGAAGAGATTTGAATATTCTAAACTGATATTTATTCAAGTATTAAAGGAAAAGTTCAATTCACAAATTCATTAATAGATGAACATACTACTTTCTAGAAATATAATTTTTAGTCAACTCTCCATTATTTAGGTTCTTTTCAAAAAAGTCAAGTAGCAGCAGATTAAGCCCTGAACACACTGAATCCGATTTAGACAGAAAATCATGTCGGACAATGTTGTGGCGTTTAGCACCGACTGAGAGCCATTGGGATGAACACACCTGACACAATTTTCTGGAGGAGGCTTTCAGAGCTCAGACTAAGACAGACCCCAGCTCTATGTTAGTCAGACTATGCAGCAATTCAGCTGGGGGTCTGAAGAGAGTCACGCTTACAAAGTAAAAGAAAAAAGAAATAAAATAAAATCTGTCAATCTCAGAGGAAAACAGTCAGGTTTTGAGTCGCACAGCACATGTTAAGCAGGCGGGACAAACATGTGCATCAACAATTATTAAAACATCAACATATAAGAACACTTTACCCATAATAGGTATTCAGGAGGACAGAAAATGGATAATATAGTGATCCTCTTTGAGCCTCGCAAAATCATAGAGGGATAGTAGAAAGAGCAGCTTACCACTCTCCTTGAGAGAAAACAAATGTGACGAAATTCAGGAGGGCAGGAAAAAAATATTGTAAAATAAAGATCCTCTTTCAGAATCACAGAGATCAAAATGAGGAGCAGACAGAGCAGGTAAGCAAAGCTTATTCTCCCCTCCTTAAAAAACAAAGAAGCAAAAACATCGACGAACTTCGCAGACCTCTCTCTGAGAATCACCACTCGGCTCACCTCAGCCAGCATATAATCCGTCCCACAGCCTTGCTATGTTTTCATATAGGGCAATATAAATTCTCTATCTGCTCTAGTTTGATACAGGCTCTTAAGGTGGGGCTTTACTTTAAAGCTCCGGTGTTTTGTTTTTTTTTTTATTTACTTTTAACAACTTCTTATAATCTGTCCCAGTCAAATGTGGGAAACTGTTTCAATCCGTGTGGAACAGAGGCAGAAATAAAATGTTAAAAATTCTGCACAGATCTGCTCACCCTGCGTAGTCGGAGCCTCTCTATACGCAGTCAGTGTGAGATGGAAAACAATCGGAACAGAGATTGAAAAGTCGTACGCGGTCAGTCTGATGCGGGCTTTAGATCAAGTTATTTTCAAGTATGGCCCAGTAAATTTTAGATGATTTTAGGATTGTCTTAAATCGAGGGCAACTGTCAACACGCTCCCAAAAATGTCTTTGTTACTGAAATCTTTAACAGTTTACTGGTGCAGATGGATTTTTTCCCCCCAAACTTACTTGTGTACTTTGCTCCACAGATGTCTGAAGTACAGCTGGCTGGGATGGGGAGGTTGCAGAAACAGGGACAGTTGTTCCAGGATAGTTTCCCTGGGAGATATTAAAAAATATATATTAGCAAAGAAGCCTTTTAGAAATGATTGTCATGAGTAATTTCAGTTAATTATTGAAATATCACCATTTCTGTTGCAGAGAATGGGTTATACTCTCCGGTGCTTTCATTGGCCCTGCTGATGACTTGTGTGACTGAGGCATCCTTGAAGAAGAGAAAATATATATATACACATATACAGTGAGAAATGATGGGAACTAAACCAGTCCTCTATGGGGACCTCCTGTCTGCAGTCGGCATCTATTAAAAGTTATCTAGAAAGTAAACAAGGCTAATCAGGGAGAGGCTCTGTGGAGAATGAGGACTGGCCAAACTGGTCAAACAATTTGCTCTAGCTCGACCAACTGAAGAACATAATACTAGTTCTTAGAAGAATATACCATAACACATTCATTTTTACTACAACCGTTGATATCCAACGTTTAACTACAAAGCTGACCTGGTGACACTAAATATCAGGCTGTTGTGTATGGAGCTACATCAGCTGCCCTTGCTGAACCCGTCTCCACCACTGAAAGTAAAAGTAATGGTCACGTGAGCATCAGACCAGAACCACCGAGCTCAGGAATTAGTTCTCTGGGCTCATTCCTTCATATAAACCGTGTTCCCTGGAGGATGTGGGTCTCTTTCAGTGGGAAAATGAGCTCTGCTGCATTGCATAGTGATTCAGGAGTAGTTTGAGCTCAACGAGTTTAATGAGTTCATTTGGTTCCAGATTTCCAAATTCTCACTACAGCCAAGCCTCTGAGATGTTCTGAAAAAACAAGTCTGATCCATGCATGGGCGGTTCTCTAGTACTGTAGAAATAATGCAAAAAAAAAAAAAAAAAAATCTTAAGATGATAATGACTGATATGTTCCTTGACCCATTTCATTTTTTTTGCTTTAAAGTTCTGATGTAATTAAGATTTTAAAAATGAAAGTGATAGCTATAGTCATGTTGAGATAGAATCAGTTTTCTTCTGCTAGATGTTTTTTGAACCAAATAAAAAATACTGAATTTATTAGTTTTACTTAAGTTCTAATTCTGATTTGATTAACACAAGTCATAAACATGTAATATTCTTGAATAATGAAAGTGCTTTGACCTACTATTCCAAAGATTTATTTGATCTTTTAGTAGATGTATATTTTGCAACCATTTGTTTCAGTTGCTTTTTTTATTTTAGGTAAACAAAACCACAAATAAAAGATTGCAGTTTTAACATACAATATTGATTAAACTAAATAAAATGTGGAAATTTCACTTCATGCAGAGAAGAGCCAGAAGTGGTTTTTGATTCTGCAGCTCTCAATTTTGAATTATTAACTATTGTTCTTTATTGCCTTTTATTCATGCTTTCTGTGCCACCATAAAAAAAACATGCTGGACCCTCTAATAAATATGGTCAGGAACCCACTGGATCCAGGAAGGCCTCACATCACAACTTCAAGGACTTAAATGATGTGCTGTTAATATCTTTGTACTAAATGGAACAGTTTCCCTTTAGGAGACCACAGGGGGCCCATGTCTCAACAGATCGGGACTATTTTAACAGCAAAAAAAATTGAATTAAATCATCAAGCATAATATCATCCCAAATAAATTCCTATGGTAATTTAAGCAGTGATCTAAGGGAGGAAATTTCAATTCAGAATTATCTCTCAGCACATTAAATATTAATATTGTGACCAATGCAACCACCAGGTTTGTTTTGGTTGTTGTTTTTTTTTAATTAGATATAAGCTAATTCTTATTTTCCGTGCTTTATTTTTTTATATGCAAACAAAAGAGAAAACCCACAAGCCTTCTATTTCCAGTTTACAAAAAAAGAAAATAATAATCAATCTCGTCAATAGACGTCGCCTGTCTACCAACACCTGTTAATGATTCCGTTCACCTGTTCAGGTAATTCTGTGCGGTGTAAAAACTAAAAAACGAATCCAGAAACATTTTACTTATTACCTTAAAAGTAAACTTAAAGTAGCCAACATTTGACTGAATACGTGTCATACCTCTTTTAGCAATTCAGGGCCAGGAAATAGGCTGCTGAAGGCCGAACCCAGCAACCAACCGAACAGGTTTTCCCTTTCATTCCTCACCTTACACCCAATACAACCAGCCAGGACTCACCTGACAACCACCAAACTACACACACTCACCTGGAAGGGGTTCACATCCACCGGGTCAGCGAACGGGTTGCTGTCAAACCCCGACATCGTGGGAAATAAAACAAAAATCTATTTTGCGTGGCAGAAAAACACGACAGCAACCAAGCTCTCCTCCAGCGGCTCCTGCCTGCGTGACGTCGCGTCCAGTCGGCGGCGCATGCGTGCTTCGATAGGTGAGCCCCGTCACCAGGAGGTGGACCTCGAGTCATTTCTTATCAATTAAGCCACTTTTATTTTTAGAAATAATGCAAATTGGTTTCAAATGAGCACTTCTCGTGACAGTCTGCTGGCTCATGTTTGTATCGAAATGTGATTCAGTCCATGAAGGCATTACGCACACAAGAGCACCGTCTGATAACTTTATCCTGCACTTTTAGAGTTACTTTTTTCCGCTGACTTAAAATAAGGTCAGATTGCCTTTAACCTGAATGCAATTTCTTTTTTTTTTCTCTATCTGTAATGTAAACAACATGGCGACAGGACAGGATATTTGATTTAAATTAGACTCTGAAATAATTCAGGTAACTTATTGTGAAAAACGAACAAAAACCCCCATTTAAAAAATGTCTAGGTCTACAACTACCTAGCTAAAGGGGGAAAAGAGCTGTTTCTTAGTTGTCCAAAGTCCTCCTTTAAATGAAAAGTTTGTATTTCATCAAGGCTGTTAAGTGCTGAGGGAAAGTATGGATCAATTCACATTGCTTGAATTCCAGTGTCAACTTTTCTCAATGATGATTTTGGTTGCAATGACATCCGCCAGTGTTGGTCCGCTGTGTTTCAAAACAAAGCAGACATTTTACAGCACTTTGTGCTTTATTCCACTAACCAGCTTTGTGAAGACACTGATTTCATTTCCCAGCTGCACTTTCTGACCGGTTAATGACCGTGGAGGTACTGTGACAAACCAGCAAATTCCCATAAGGAATATGAGCTATTGTCGAGAGGAAAATTAGAGAAACCAGACTGGATAATGCTGATGACCTGAAAGCTGCTATCAAAGAAGCTGTGCTTCCGTTAAACCTTGGCAGAAGGTACCCCACACCAATAACCAATAAGGAATAACCCATAAGGAAGCCTAAATACTGAGGGCACAGAAAGGATTTCAGAAACACATTTCAGTTGAACATATTCTTTTTGATTTTATGGAAATTCAAAAAAGACAGAGACAGCTAACTTTGGGTTTTCTGGAAGCCATAATCATAATTTCAAGTAAAGCATATTAAACAGTGGCCACCCAAAGGAAAAACAGTCCCTGGTATTGTTTGGATAAGGTTCAGCAAACTCTCAGGATTCATCTTCACACAGTGTTCCATTGATGAGGAGTCTGGCTGCTACCCAAAGCCTTCTCCAAAACATCCCAAAGATTCTCAGTAGGGTAAAGGTATAAACTCTGTCCAATCCACGACGTCTCATGCTCCCTGAACCACTCTTTCACAATTCAAGCCCAGTGAATCCTGTCATCGACATCTTAAAAGTTGTTGGTAGCATCAGGGGAGGAGAAATCCAGTGATGGAATAACCTGGTCATTCAGTTTATTTAGCTGACCTCATTCTTTGGGGACATAGTTGCTGAACCTATACCTGACCAAATGCAGCAACCCCAGATCATAGCACTCTGCCACAGGCTGAAAGAGTGGGCACCGAGATGGTGGGTGGATCACTGATACACCAATCGCTCTGAGACAGGAAATCTGGACTCACCAGACCATATAACCTTCTTTATGCTCCCAAGTAAAATGAAGCCTTTTTTTTCCTGTGTTTTCCTTAAAACTACACAGCTATTCAGTCCCAATCCCTTGATTTCCTTTCATATTATGCATGAGCAAATGCTCTTTCACTATTAAACATATCCTGTTATTTTTCTACAATATGATGTCACCAAATGTTTCAGTGACTGCAATCACAATCATTCAAAAGATGTTTTCGCTTGAAGCCAATGACCCTTCTGAAACAGAGCTGCATCTTTTCCATGACCACAGGGTGTGTCGTCCCACATGGGTGTTTAAGAAATGAGAAGCAACTCGTTGCAGTTGGGATTAAATTACTTCTGACAGCTGAAACAGAATCATCCATGCAGTAATTGTTTGATTGGAGGCTTCTTCCTATTTGCTTTGTTAGAACACGGTGGCGACTTTTTTTTAGGCCAGGTATTTTACTGATTTATTTAATAGATTTATATGGTTTAATAAATCTATTCACAATACAAGCTTCCTTCTCTTAATTTCTTAACTTTGTCATGATGTTTTTAGCTGTTTTCATTTGACTTAATAGAAACTAAGTCAGGAACTATTAGTACTCAGCTTTTAAAACCTCAATATTCATGTGTCAGAACAATGGAAAAATGTATTCTATATTTAAATCAAATTTCATTGTTTTAATTATTTAAGGAAAAGTGTCCTAAAATGAGTTTTCTGTGATTGGACAGTAATTTGTGTTTGTGTCGTTTACACTGTTCCCCATTTAGAACAGCAGAAATGCTAACTGAAGGAGGTGCAGGGAAAATGTGAGAAGGAAAACAGGCAGCTATACTTAAATGCACAGTTGGAGCGTTTGATGAATTTTGTTTTCTTTTCCCTTCACTGGGTAAATAGTTAAAACTGTAATCAGTAAAGTTTTAAAATCTATCAAAATAGTCAACAAACAAGGATTAGTTTTTTGTTACACCAAGTTTCTTTCAAAAAAACAAACTATAAAGTACATAAACATAGAGAAAACTATACAAAATAAGGACATTCTGAAATATTATTTCTTGTCAGACACTATTAACATATTATTGCATATTGTTGATTGTCTGAATATCCACAAGATTTTTTTTTATATAATCCTTTATCGTATTATTAAGCAAACACACCTTACCTGAACAATCAGGATCTTTCTTTAGAAGTTTGCTTTTTTTCTTGTCATTTGCTATTCAGCTGTTTTGTTAAACAATTTCAATCGTGCAGGTATAAAAAACAAAAAAAACAAAAGCATAAAACAAATACAGCAGCAAAAAAAAAAAAGAAATCACTTAAACACAGACATACTCCTCAATAATGACAGAAGACGATATGATTTTATGCTTTTTCTTGGTTGCCACTGACTGAAACCTTCAGAGACAGAAGATGGGTGGGTAACAATGACATTTGTCTACTACACAACGGGTCTGTACAGTACATTAAACTGGCTGTATGGCTGGATGTTAAAACCGTATAGATGTGTGACAGAGCTGGGATCTCTTTGGCTGGAATGAACACCAGCTGATTTGGTCCCTTTAAATGAAAGCGGCATTCCCCCTGTTAGGGAGGGGGGAAAAAAAAACAGCACAAACTTGAAAACACATGAAGTGTTTTTTTGTCTTTCACACTCATACAGTCTTGCACGGGCAGCGCAGCTCAGCACATACTCAAATATAAACATCCCAGATCAGGATACTCAAAAGAAAAAAAAAAAAAAAATGAACAAAGATAAATATTAGACTTCCACTACCCAGCAGAGGCAGCTGTTCCAGCTTTGTACAGTATTTATACTAGTATATTATTGGCCATAAAGCATTTCTGTAATTATAAAATTCATTAAATAAGAAAACAATTGTCCTGTAATAACAGAGTGTCTACTGCTTACAAGGATTGTTTTAAACTGTAAACTGATAAAGAAACTAATAATCAGGAGCTTAAGATCCACTGAATACCTTCGATGTCAGAAGGACATTTAAAGGAAGTCTAACTCTTCATCTCCGTAACATTCCCTGATGCCAACATAGGGCTAAATAATAAATTCAGTATCAATATAAATCTCAATATACGTTTATTCAACAAAAGCGATATGATTTTTAAACACATTTCTGGTATTTTGATATACATTAGTCTACAATTACAGTATTTGTCCCTGACTGTCGTTCAGGGTGCAGCCGGTTCAAGCCGAACAGAAAGAGCCGGAAGACATCGGCTGATCTTGTGCCCAGCAGCAGCAGCCTGTGCTCTCTGTTAGCAGAGGCTAAGCTACAACCGGGTCGGTTTTACCCCTAAAATAAGTGTCCATTTTAAGGCGACCAGAAATCAACGTTCTTCAGGAGAGACAATCCCCTTTTAGGGACAATCCCTCTCTGGCAACACGGGTCTCCAGAACTGTCCCTGATTTTTGTGTCTGTTGAAGGAGGGAAAAAAAAAAAAGTGGTTTATGTCGACCATTGTAACAGGAACTCTATAGAAAACATGTCGCTCATAACAGCTGGTTGGGCTGCTTTTAATTACTGTCAGAGTAGCCTTTAAATAAAGGTGGACATAAAAAAACAGAGCTGGAGCTCAGCCCCACTGACAGAGACCCGTCCTGTGATTTTATGGCATGTGAGCATTGATTAATTTTATCTTCACTGAGCTGATCTTTGCTCTGATATTTGGCTGATGCTAAAAAATAAAAAAAATATTGAATTTTTAACATTTACTGTGGCAAAAACAAATAGGGCTGAGATAACTAAAAAGGAAAAGTGCAAAATAAACCAAGATTTATTTAGAATCAGAACAACCTAAGTAAAGAATAGAGCAGATGGGTATGAGTGAGAGAGAAGAGAAATCTGAAGTAAAAGAAAGCTCAGTTTGCAGTGTCAGCAAGGTTTTATCCAAAGAAAGACGTTTTAGGATTCACTAAACACTTTTAGTTTGTATTTTCAGAGCTATTTCTGAGTAGCTTGGCAATGTTGTGTTTTCTACTCTGTTAGGACATCACTTGTTGCTCACAAAAGAAAAATAGAAATCAGTGATTGAAACTGAAAGAGATATGAAAATAAACAATCAGCTGGGTAAAAGTGCATTTCCTCTGTTGAGCTCATAGCTCCAAATAAAAATAGTTTTATTTTTCCTAAAATGTTATAATAGAGGTGTCTAATGGACTCTGCAAAAATTGGAATTCTTTTCTTTTAGATTTGTTCAGGCGTCTGCAGTGGGCACTCTTAGCAGTTTTTACGAGGCTTTTAAATTGATTCCAAAATTAAGAACTTTATAGCCATGTATGTTATGGGCGTATGGTCCAGCCCCATTTCCAACATTCCCTTTTCTCTGTCCGGCTGCTCAGTCTCTCCCCTCCTGGTGCAGAGGGAAGAGCTTCCAAGGCACTGTGAGAGCAAGCTGGCAGTTCCACTCGCCTCCCTCATTCTGCCCGGCACCGTTTTCCTCTAGCTTTAACAAAAGTGGGAGTGCTGTGATGTCCCTCTGTCCGTCATACCATGAATTCATTGTTACCATACATTACTACCGGCGGGAGGTCAGGAGGCTCCTTGCCGGGCCCACTGCCATTGTCTCTCATGTTCCTTCCGGCTGAGTGTCTGGCAGCTTTTAGTTTTTGTTTCCCCTTCTCTGGATTGTATGTGCCACGGCTCGTGAACTGCGGCTGTTCGTCGTAGGCGACGTCCTGCTCTCCCGCCGCGCTGCCGTCGAAACTGTCCGATCGGGAGGACTGAGATGTGTTCAGAGACTGGGGCTGAGAACGGGCGAGGCCGGAGCCCACAGCGGGAGATTTGGAGTGGAAACGAAACCGGCGAGTGGCGGCGGAGGAGGAGGGGGATGGGTGGAAGTGTGATGATGAGGAGTAGGAGGAAACGGTGGAACAAGAGTCCGTGGAGTCCAGAGAGTCAGGCATCTGGGCCTGTGTGCGCCGTCGGGAGTCCTTTCTGTCGGATCTGCGCGGCCATGGGGACGGCATCCTCGGAAGTCTCTCTGGAACCAGAGCCACAGTTAAGAACCACCTAACACTATATTTTTAGTTTCTGCAAAATGACATACCAGAGAAGTCAGAAATGGTGTCTTCTGAGTCCAGGTTGAGGTTTTCCGAGCTGTCGGCTGTACCAATAGAAGCTTCAGACTCCAGCGTCTCATCATCAGAAGCCCTTGGCTCCAGTGCCAGCATCTCAACAGTCAACTCCTCTCTGCCAAGGAGAACGTTTCACCAGCAAATGAGTAGAAATCGTCATAAACATAGACAAGTTTTCTTCTATTCTTTAGTTTAAACTGAGAGTGGTGATCTATGCTTTGTTAAATCAACTAGTGATGCAAAACGTGACCAACTTCTTCTTCTGAAGGCTTTCAATCTGCTCTGTCAACACTCTGTCCTCCTGCTGAATGGCGGCCTGCTCAGAGATGTCCACGAGCGACTCCGCTCCTTCTTCGCCGCCACTCTCTTCTCTCGCTACGTCAGTTCTGAAAGACAAGTGCGGACTGGCCGGAGGCGAAGGCGTGTGGCGGGTCAGCCGATGGACTTGACCTTTTCCCTGAGGAGCAGATTAGCACCATAAACACAGAGCTGTAAGTATACTATTCAGTTACCTACTCTAAGTAATCAACCAACATGCACTACAAAAGGGACACAGGTGGGAAGAGAAGTGTGAAATAAAACATTTAAACAAAAGGTGCCTTATTTGTGCACTTTGGATGGAAAAAAAATCACAAGAAGCACAGAATTGGAGCGGAAACCAGGCCATGTTGTTTTTATATCAGAAATGATCCAAGGATCTTTGGTAATGAAGTTTGGCCATTTAAGTTTATTCTGATCCTCCTTATAAACCTTTTTTTTTTCCTTCAGACAAATCTTTTTAGATTTTGGTTAAATAAATAAAGTATACAATCAAATATGTTTAAACAATTCATTTATTAATAACAAATGAACATACTCAGTCAAACTCTATATCTGTTGCCTTTTGTGATGTCACTGCAGGCATCAAAAAATGTTCAACAAAACAACTCATCATGAAATCTGCTACAGACAATGAACTAAATTTGATCAGCGTTGAACTGATTTCAATCTACTCTTTTCTTTACCTAAAAACATTGACCGCACGACATTCAGTCAAAATGTAATGAGATTACACCAGCACAGAGCACAAGGACACAACTTTACCTTCTTGTATGTATTTGCCAGCTTTGTGGAAAAGCAACAACAGAATCAACAGTTTTGTTATTTTCATTCTCCAGTCTCACAGGAACAGGCATCAGACACACTGCTTAGATTTTTTTAACCTTGTCTTTGGAAACTGAAGACAATATATCAGTTAAGAAAAAAAAATGGCTAGGAGTTAAAAAATAAAAACACCATTAAGGAATATATTAAAAACTAAATATAGATGAAGATATATTTGTCTAAATTTTGCTAAAAAAATGAACTTTTCTACTTTTCACCTGCAGCTAAACTCAAATTATAAACAGCATTTAGTAAACTTAGTAAAGCAGACCTCTTGATTGTTTAAGATTGTGTTGGATGGAGATATAAGGTTGTGCGTTGAAAAACAGGGAAGAAGCCTTTTGCACAGCATTTTACTAGAAAGAAATGAAATGTTGTTTTAACTGATTTTGTATACTTTCTTTCTGCTCAACAGAAGAAAAAAAGTTCAATATATGAAAAAAAAAATCCTGTAAGATTCAACCTGCACAGGATGAATTGTACAGTTTTGTCAGATTAATGCATCCAGGCAATAATAAGCTGTTGGACCCGACTGTGTAAGAGCAAAAACATGGATCCTAAAAAAAAAATAAAAATAAAACAGCATTAAAAAGCTTCTTGAAAAACACGAACTGTTCAGAAGATGTTGGTTGTCCCAACGGAGCTGAGTCAAATATTTGAACTCAGAACAAACAGAGTGCAGAGGATGATCATCCAGGGTTCCTAAACATCCTTAATATCCAAATTTCATATTTTAAAAATATATTTCACTTATTTTCTAAGTTTAAAGTAGCAGAATTCTTATTTCTGACCCATTCTGCTAAACATTAGCTGTTCTGGAAACACATTCATTATCCTTCAGTAAAAAGTAGGGTGAGGAGAAAGTGAAGTCCCTTTTGTTTAGGATGATAATAATAATGCATCTGTTTATTTAACAAAGAAAAGAATCTTTCCTGTAGACAAGTTTCATAATTTCTAAGAAATGAGCTACAAAGAGGCAGAAGTTTAATGCAGCTTAAAATTCAGGCTGGAGATGGTTACAAGAAAAGAACGTTTTTAAGGAGAACATCACAATAATAAACATTTTAGTTTTTATATATGAATTTTGTGCCTAAAAAGGAAACAAAGAGATGGTCTTCAACACTTGCAGGAAAAAGTGATTTTAATCACAATACAGTTTAAAAAAATTTTTTCTTAGCCACATAATAAAACTGAACCAACGTCATGCAATAACAGTTATGTCTTTTTAATTTGCCACCATAAAAAGTTGTATTTTTTCTACTTCATGTAAAGTATTGGTGGTGCAGCTTTTTAGGTAAGTGATGTAAAATGTTAGAAGAAAGAGGCTATGATATGATGGCTGGATTGTTTCTAAGTTGAGCAGAAATTTTCTTACCATTGATCGGCGAATAAGGCTCAGTTTGGACTTGGCTTTGTTCTCAGCAAACTCCAGCGTGCTGATGTCCTTTAGTCGGACTTTGTACTTTGTCATTTGTTCAAAAATGATGAGCTCTACACACCTAAACAAGGAAAGAAAGAGTAAGTAAGATGACGCTGCTCTGCTACCGAGACCGAAAAGACGAAGCACTGACTTCATCTTTATCAACATTTCTCTTCCTTTTCTAAAATCTGTCCTCATTTTCCTTCCTCTGTCTGATGATCTGGTTAAGTTAGCTTGGTCCCTTATTGTTCTCACATGGAACAGATTAATTTTACTGAACATCCTCTCTTAATTATTTTTCCTTACAGTCATGCATGTCCACACTACACCTTGCAGAAAAAAACTATTGATATCCAAGGCATAAAAAGTTAATCATCTTTTAGTTCCACTCTCTTACCTACATGTCAACAATAACACTAATCCAGTATTTAAAACATTTATCTAATCATCTAAATCTGGACTGGAGTGTAACAACAACCAAACAGCCATTATTTATTAAACAAAGATGAAGCCAATATGGAAGATATTTTTTATGCCTATAAAATAAGTGTTTTAGGGCAACTTTGATTAGTTTATCATTACTAAAGTAAATAACTAATAAAGCTGAACTTTTGGCTGTATGCAGGTCTGCAGTATAAGGTGTGTGCCAACACATGCCAGGAAGGGAAGATATCAGCAATAACCTTGAAAAGGTAAATGTAACCCTCCATCAATTTAGGAAAATAAAGAATCAACTTAAAATTCCTAATTCAACACAGATAAAGCTCTTTGTCAGTAGAACCAAAAGTTAACTTCCAGCAAGTTTAACTGATATTTAAAAAATGCATAAACCTGAGAGCTCCAGCTCAGACTCTACAGGCATCAGTTAGCGCATTTAATGCTAAAAAATCTGAATGACTTTGCCTTCTTTATTGGTAAGATGGCTGGAGAGGAAAAGCCCAGTTTCTTTAACAGGCAAGACTCATTAAATCTAGCAAAATACCATCTGATCGATCATCAGACTTCTTAGGAAAGACACCAAAGTACTGATGCAGGCCCATAAAGCCAGTGAAATGTTTGGAGAAAATCCAACACAGCAAATCAGCATGAAATGTTCACTCTAACAATCAAGCACGGTGGTGGGGTAATCATGATTGGTTAACTCTGAGCTGCTCTGTATAGAAGAGGACTACGGGATCACATGGGAGGCCATTTTCAGGCAGCAGCTTATCTTAGCTAAAATTCAGGTCATTTAAGCCAAAGGTTCCAAACCTTTTAGCTTCAAAATGGTACCAAAGTAAACTCATTACCCAAAGTATTCGGTAATTTCCATGGCTGTTATAATATTAAATTAAAAACAGTCCACACAACCAAAGCAGTTGGTTTTGTCTATTTTTAAGTGATGTTTTTTAATCTACTTAATATATTGAAGCACTTTAACATAAATGTTTTTGTTCAGTTATTTCTGTAGTGAATCTCAAGACCACAGAGTGGTTAACAGAGGATCTCAAGTGAAGTCCTGCCCCGAACTTTCAATTTAAGCAATGGCGAAAAGAACTAAGAAGAGAAGTGATTCACAGCGATATAGAGCTTAAAAGTTAAGAGCTGTTTCTGCTAAAAAGGGCTTAATTGCATTGATTCACTTTGCCCACAAGCGGTTTTTACAATCTATGCTTCACTTTTGCATGAATAATAATGCACATGGTTTATGCACTTGAGTTTGGTTTTAAATAACTTTCCAACCTGCTACAGACCAAATCTCTTCCATTAAATTCTGACGTGTTGGATCTTAGAAAGCTTTAACCATGGCTGCATCTTACAGACAGTGGGCTTATGCTTACGCTGTCGTCTTGCTGATGTCCTGGACGCTCCGCAGAGGATCCGTGGTGTCCGGACAGCGAAGTATGCAGGGAGCAAAAACTATGGCCAAGGCATTAGCTGACATGCGGTTGGTCTCTTCCTCCAGGGAGATCCTGAAAGCATCAACTTAGAGCATTTAGTTCCTCAGCTGTTTTAGATCAGCTGGACACTAACGGCTTTCTGAGGTACTTTTATAAAACAGCCACATGGAACGTCTGTCGGGGTTATGACAAGGTATTATCTTCAATTAAAATCAGACACCTAAGTTGTTATTAAACACTTGAATGAATGCTTGTTGAGAAAACTAAATTAAAGTTCAGGGAAAGCATTACAGAAATTGGAAGTGTGATTTAAAGACAACTTGAGCATCATCCTCATCTACAGTGATGAAAAGTAACTGAAAATGTCTCCTTTCAGTACGACCGACTTCCAAAAACAACACTGACCAGATCCTAACAGAACAGTTGTTCTTCTCATTTTTCTATACGATATGAACTATATAAGTGTTATAGGACAATTAAAGAGAACAAATGAGAGAGGATAGAAGACAGAAACGTTTGTGTTTAACATAAAATACTCAGTCCTTGCTCACAGAGCGGCAAACATCCCTCCAAGAAAATACAAAATAAAACGAAAAAGCTTTAAAACGGACTACAATCAGTTATTTCAAGCTAATTCAGAGCAAAGGGGATCACTCAACAGTTCTAGTTTGCAGATTACTTAAGTAAATATCAAATATTGGGTCAAATGCTGGAATCACTGATGGAGCTTCACTATTTATTTAGTATAAGTGGAAACTGAATTTTTTGTTCTGTTCCTAAAGGATGTTTCCTTCTGTTCCCTCCACCGTTCTGAATGAGGGATTTCTGCTCAGTCTGCTGGATCTTTGTTAGACACAGCTTTTTACCAAGTAGCACAGTTTGATTCACAAACCGTGATTCTACTGCATTACAGCAACTGGCTCTGGTCGTAACTATATGATCTGATAGTAAGAGGGTTAATTGGCTTTAAACGAACTTTGACCAATCTGAGTTTCTTTCGCAGAGACTGAATTCGACCTTTTCATTAAATGCTCTGAGATTTGTTTTAATTTGGTGGCAAAGCTGAACTAACTCTGGTTCATCTACTTTCCATCCCTCATCCTGCATCATCTGGAAGAAATCCTCCCACTTTTTCACACTTTGACTCATTTATAACCTCTATTTCATCAGGATTTGATTTTACTGACCAAAATAAAGTAGTGAATACTTAAAAAGTAGTAGCTTTTTTTCTTCTTCAATTTTCAGCAAACTCCAGAGAATCACATTTTCCAGACATGGAGAAACTAAAACTGTACCTGTAATGTGAAGAGACATTTCTCTAAAGACATATGCTTTAATCCACTGATCAGTTAGACTCTGGCTCTATGTTTAGGGCTGTTGTGATGCTTTGTTTCACTTCCTTGTATTAAGCGGCATCCATTTACTCATTAAGACCAACCATTTTCTCAGTGCCAGCCAGAGGTGGGTAGCTACTAGTTATATTTACTTGAGTAACTTTTTCAAAAAAATGTATTTTGAGGAGTAGTTTTGGAGTGCTGTACTTTTACTTGAGTCAACATGTGATAAAACATTGCTATTCTTACTTGAGTAACATTTCTGGCTATTCCATCCAGTTTGAAAACCTTCACTCAGCTTAGCTTAACTTTAACTATGGAGCATTGAAAGACTCACTTTTATTTTTACTCGAGGCTTCTTGGTTAAATGCTATTTTCCATCTGCTCAGTCTGTCGTATCGTTTGAAGATGGAGTGAAAACACAGTAAACTTTAATTTCACCTTTTCATCATAGTCTGACTAGTGCTTTAAGTTTTATAATCCAAAAAATGTATTTTAAAGATCGCTCATCACACCTAAATATTCTATTGTGTAATATCTATATGTTGTATATTCATTTTTATCTCATTCTTTAAAACATCATAATTTTAATATCAATTATTATGTAGTTTATCATTTTATAAATATTAAATCAGTTGTTACGATTACGGGCAGTAAGCAGATCTGTTACTTAGTACTTGAGTAGCCTTTTTACCAAATACCTTTTATTCTTGAGTATTTTCTTTAAAGGCCACTACTTTTTATTTTTACTTGAGAAAAGGTCTTATGAAGTAGTGCTACTTTTAATTAATTTATATTTTTAGGTATTATGAGTTCTGTCGAGCATTGATTGAACATGATTTTATTTTGATCATGCCTCAAGTATTTGCTTATAAAATTGGTAAAAATCACATTTTGTTTTCCTTGAATCTACTTTTTCTCTGTTTATAAATGTTTATAATCCTTTTGTATTAAATAATCTTTTTTAAAGAGCATGAAATAAGGTTAAGTGGTATTTTAGTTTAAAGAGCTGGTGCAGAAAAAAAGGAAGCTTGTCCTCTGACCTGACGAGGTGAAATATGAGGCGTTCCAGAGTGTTTAGGTGAGTTCTGCTGAGCTGATCGATGACAGAGTAAACCCCCCGAATCATTTCCTTTTTGTCCTGCAAACCTGGAGCCAAAGCAAAAATTTAATTCAGTTAATTTATATTGCTCCAATCCACAACAAATGTAATCTCAAGGCACTTTACAAAGAAAATTCTTTTAGATCACAGGGTCAGATTAGTTAAAAGTTTTCTATCTAAGGAAAACTAGCTGATTGCATCAAGTCATTGATTCATCAGCAATCCCTCACACCAAGCATGCATGTAGCGACAGTGGAGAGGAAGAATTCCCTTGTAATGGTAAGAAACCTCCAGCAGAATCAGGCTTAGTTTGAGCAGCCATCTGCCGAGGCCGACTGGGGTTCAAAGAGACACAAGCAGAGATATAAAAGGTAACTGTCATCCAGCTCCACAAGCAGCCCCGTCCAGGAAAGAAAAATCTCCATTCGCAGCTCCAGACATAACATACTCATACTTCATACTTCATACTCATCCATTCAACAGTCCAGTGCTATTGACAGACTATGCTACACTGATGTTGATCACGTACTCATTGCTCGGATGAACTCCTCATACAGCTCAAACGTCATCAGTGGATTGGGAAGGTCTCTCAGCCACTGTTTGAAGACGCTAGCGATAACGTGGATGTTGTAGTCATCAAGGTTCATGTTTTCTACATCTACAAGGTCAAACAGGGAAGCCTTAGAAATCCCATTTAATTCCTTCATCCTCTCAGAGTTTGTTGTCAATATTTACCGTTGTCAAGGCCAAGCTTGAGCTCCTTAATTTTATTGGTTGACCCCGATTTCCTGTAAATTCCTTCAGTGTAGAGGCCGTGCATCTCGATGTGGTTGATCAGCTTCTCCACCACCAAAGGAACAGCCCTCTCATCATTAGTGAGGCGAGAAACCTCCACTCCGAACTGCCTGGAGGACAACTCTGGATCCAACTGTTCAAAGACCACAATAAAAATATTAAGGTGTTTACTTTAAGCCGATTAATGTCAATGGAAGTTACCATGAGGTGACTCAATATGGCTGACTCACCTTCTTGCTACATTTTGTGGTCGTCTTCTGGCAGCACTTTCTGTGGCAGGCGTACCGGCACACTGGATGAACACAACCAGATAGATCAAACAAGTTATTCCCGTTATTCACAGAGAGGCAGTGTCTCCTCATTATTCACTTCAAGTTTTAAGAAAAGCAAAAAATAAAAAATGTTATAGCTTAAAGGACAAAAGTGGCATTGGTTGGCACGAAGAAAACATCCTGGTGGGAGAAAACTGTGCAGAGAAAGCTCCCGAGACATGAAGCTGCAGAACTCATGAGTCCAGTTGAAAACAATCTGATTAGTGAAAGTAAGGAGGGAAAAGAGGCAGAGCCTGATCACTGAGGCCAGACACACACACATTAGACTTCTTGGTGTTTGTGAAAAGCTTTTTCACTGTGCATACTTGGAAAAAAAAAAAAAAAAAAGAAAAAAAGAGAGAGTTTCACTTGATTTCCAATAATGGGAACTGTGAATAATTGATTTGCACACATAATATGCTGACGATCTTGTCTTATATTTGTCTTTTCCATTTGTTAGTTGAAAGCAGTTTTTTGAATTATTTTTTTCATTCAGTCATACAGTGACAGCTGTGTAATTGACAAAGTTTTGTTCTTACAGGTGCCTGTGTAAATCCTCAGTCATCTGTGTCATGGAAACCACACACAGGCTTAAATTGAAAAGGCAACCAGACTTTCGCTCAGTTTTTTTTTTAAAGACGTTTCGACATCTATCCATGTAGTTGGTCTTTTGAATCATGATGAAAGTGTTTATGTAATTTCTTTGGAATGAGCTCCATGACTGAACTGTTAATGCTTGGAAGCTGAAACCGCAATCCTCCGCCTCTGTTCGGTGATGACTTTAACGGACATACATAGCCCATGCACAACAAAAGGCTCCATCAATCCAGAAGAACAAGGGGGGGCTTTTTATTTGCATTTGGCTTGGAATGTGCGCAGGAGGATGGACCTCCATGCTGCTTAAATACATCAGTGCTCCAAGTTTTGTGCTTTAGTTTGTTATGGTGCGAGGCGACAGAATTGACAAAGACTCCTGGATAGGTGTCAAAACGTCTATTAAGAAAATGATCGAAAGTCTGGTTGCCTTCCAATTTAAGCCTGTTTGTGGTTCTTACATGTGCTTTTCTATAAACTTTTTTTTTGATTAATCGGTTAACTAAAAGCCACAGGTCAGACTCTGTTTATTTCCCCTGAACTGACTGATTTGTGGTTGACGGGTTAAGAAACTGCAACACATTTTTTTCACTTTTATAGGAAATAGTCTTGAAAAAAAGTGGAATAAAAAAAAGCTCTGATTGATGCATGTCTAAAGCTAACAGTTCAATCAAAAAACTAAGGTAATCTCAAATTCATATTTAAATGTACATTTGTTTTTTATGTCATATTTTACATTCACACTTACATTTACAAACACAGGCGCGATCCATCATCCAGATAAGAGAGGAGCAGTATTCACAGTATGTGGGGATGCTGTACTGAGTGGCTTTGAAGATGTGTCCATTATGTTCCTCTACCTACAGAGGGCAGCAAAGTGCGCATTAGCAAAAAACATCCTACTATTTGAAGCAGTAAACGAGGTTAACTCATCACGTGTCGCCCTAAATACGTTCTAAATAGGAGACTTATCTGACTTACAATATCGAAGTCCTTTTTTCTGGGTTTTTTACGTTGGGGTCTAGGGTGTGGCTGTATTAGGAAAAAGAAACACATCAGATTTATACTGTTTAAACACTATGTGATGTCTATCATTAAAATAATGAAGCAAGAGGAAAAAAAAAACAAAGTCAAAGGCAAAAGAGATTTTGGAAACTATTTAAAAGAGAAAACTTTGTTACATCAACTGAAATACCGACACACATCAGGGATTTTTTTTTTTTTTTTCAGTCTGTAGGTGTGAGAGAGCGCCAGAACTGAGCAGGTAACAGGAAGGCTGAACAGGGCAAAACATACTGGTTTTTAAAATCCGTGGAGCCTTTTAGAAATTTCAGAGTTGAGGTTCTAGATTTCTAAAGCAAATGCACAGAGAATGCTATGTTAGCCAAAACTAATATCCATCTATTGACCACTACAGATCGGCTAGATTTGATTTTTTTTTATCCTGTCTTACATTTCTCTTCTATTAACCTTTTTTAAAGAGAATGGGAAACCAAAGATTTTTTTGAAATGAGTGTTAATGCCCTTTATTTGAGCATGGAAGTAAGATTATCTGTTAATTAAATTAGCATTCTGGTCCCTCAAACATTGAATTATCTGAATACAAAAATCTTTTTCCACTGGCAGATCATTTTTCTTACCGACTCAAATCAAGTGCATATACCTTAATTTCACTTTTTGCAGTGCATCACTTAAATCCAGCCCATGTCTTCAAAGAAAACGGTTTACAGTACTGACAGCAAGCAAAACTCCCCAAATATTACCTTGCTGTGAGTGCTGTCCATCAGTTTGTACTCTGTCATGAACTCATCCAGGAAAACTTTAAATGTGTTGACCCAAACTTTGACAGGTGACTCCCTCCAGTCTCTTTGCTCCTGTCTCATCGTCTTTTCCAGGATCTGCTCAAACAGAGCATAAAGGTCCTTGTAGCGGATGTCCTTACTGTAATCCATCTGCGGAGAAAACACAGCCACAGGAATAGCCCACGCGACGTTAAACAAAAAAACGTGAACAGCTTTAAGGAAATAAGATAAGTAGAGGTTTAAACAAGCGAGGAACCAACGGTCACGATACGTACTGCAAGTGCAGTGGAGAAGCAGTTGAAGATGTTTAAACGGAATTCCTTCAGAGCCTTTTTAAAGACAACGTCCACCATGGTGTCCTTCTTGCTGTCCTCAGTCTCCAAATCATTGATCTAAAAATACAACAGGTCACCAGTCAGTAGAACTCCATCTGAATTTTAATCTATGATTTCGGTTTGATGGAGAAGCCGAACCAGGCTGTACCTTCTTTAAGAGGAAATCGTTCATGCTCCTGTAGTCGTTGATGCAGGAGAGGATCTGCAGCGCATCGTTCTGCCACTGAGTGGAATCCAGAGGCACGCTGCTGATCTTCACGCTCCGCTTCCGCTTCACCTTTGGTGACGCCTCCTTGTTCTCCTTCAATTCCCTGACGGCTCGGTCCAGAGTCAGGTCAGGACTGCAGGGAGGCGACATGTTTTCCTGGACAGCTGCATGAATCAGAGACACTTTGTTATGACAAAAATAAAATGAAACTGGCAGAAAAAACTAAGAAGAAAAAGACATCTCACCATCCCCCAGAAGTGGTCCAGATTCTCCGCAGTCTACATCCAGGGAATCTGCCCCACAGATCAGTTTCTCTCTGGATGTCTTCTTATCCCCGTACTTTGATTTGCCCCAGAAACGCATCCTCCCACGAACCCTGGTTCAACAGCATTCACAAAACAGACACGTTTAATATATTGGAAGCAAGGCGAATCTGAAAAACAATAAATCAAATGAAACTTTTCTTAAAAATGGACACTTGCACTTTAACACACCTTCCATCTTGTGAATTTTTACGTAGTGACTCCACTTTGCCCAAATCTCCTGATGACATGGCTTTGTGGATCTTTTTTTGTTCTGCGGGGCTCAAGGGCTAAAATAAGGAGAGAAAATACATTAAAAAATGTGACAAAAACTCTTCTTTGCCTCAAAAGTTTTATTCCCTTATGATCTACAAAATGTAGTCACAGCCCAAAGTTTTGCCAAAAGTACAAATACATTTTCAAACTCTGAAACTTTGGTCTTTTAGGATATTTGAAGATCTGTGTGCAGACTGAGCAGATGCAGAAGAATTCCCTGCAAAAAGCAGCCTTAGTATTAGAAGAGGAATTTTTAGCTAGAATATTGTGAAAAAAGTTCAGTATTTTGTGTCACTGAATCAGAAAAAGAAACTCAAATAAGATCCCAGAGTTAAATATTCCAAGCCTTTAGTTCAGGTAATTTGGGGGAATTTTGACTTATGGATGATGGATCAAAAATATCCAAATATTTAGAAAAAGTGAAGTCACATAATAATCAGTGAATTAACTAAAAAAAAACTTGCAAAGGTTTTCTCAGCCTCTTGGTTGTCTATCAGTCTGGGTCAGTAGTCATGGAGAGGACTGCTGCCATCCACCATTAACATCCTCCACAAAAAACTACAGATCTTTGATAAAAAGCTGGTTGTTCAAAGCAAGCTGTATCCAATTATAGTTGTACTGGAAGTAAAAGGTCTTGTAGGAAAACGTGCACTAACAACAGTGATAAGCACAACTTTGAGAAGATTGTCAAGCAATTTCCATTCAAGAATGTGGAGAAGCTTCACAGGCCGTAAACCGAGGCTGGAGTCAGATTAAGAGCATCACAAGCCACCAACCCTAAACTTCTACCAACAATGTCGAGGTGATTAAGCTACTGTATATTCAGAAAGGTCCAGAAAGCAACATCTGCTCCTTACATTTTATCTCCTCCTTAAATTGACCCTTGCAGTACTTTTTCAACTTTCACTAAGAACAAGAAGTGAAGCGGAGAGAGAATGTTTGTCCATGATGGACAGACGGCTTCAGTAACAGTTTAAGATTCACATTTTGAAATTAATAAGATAGAAAAAAATGAACAAAAAGGAGTAGAAGCGAGAAAAATGTTCTCTCATTAGGTCGAGATAAAGTCAGGTAATCATATTTAAGCATTTAAATGTCCTACATTAAAGAGTGGAATCCTCCAACATGATGGGGCACCGTTTTACTTTCAAAGGTCAGAATGAGCCCCTTGTTGGTATCCAATAAACCAAGGCAGCAGGTAATTAAAACAAAACCAAGCATAACATTTGTTCCACTGTCAAAACTTCAGGCTATGACTAAGATTTACTGAGGGGGGGCATATTCAACCAGTAGATGGCACCATCCTAATGCTGAAAGCATCACTTCAATTGGGAAACAAGAATAAAACAACAACCAAACACTGAAACCTTTATGCGTATGAGAGAAAGACGGCTCAAAAAAAAAAAAAAGAGAGAAATCATTTGTTAAGTAGAGGCTGATTACGTTAATTTTAAAAGGATTTTCCAAGTCTGATTAGAGAGAAAAAAAACATATCTGAATCACATGCAAACACAGCTTATTTTTGATCAACAAGGAGAGAAACCACAGCTGTTAAGGAAAGAAAAGGCAAAAGTTAGCAAACCTCTAGAAAAGTACTTTTAAGAGAAGCCCTGTAAAAGGCTGAAACAGTGAATGACTTCAAAATACCAGTGTATTAAAATAAAAAAAAGAAATCAGTATCTGGAAAAGTTACTGCACTTTCAAAGGAAAGCAGAGATCAGATCAGCTGCAGGCAGAAAGAAGATGCAGTTGGGTTAGAAAAGTCAAAGAGCTGTCAGGCTTTAGCAGAGGGCCACCGGTGGCGTGGAGGGTACCATGTCTGAGTCACTAAAACAGGCCTCCCCTCGGCCCGCCTCGGTGGAGTCCTGCTTGGAGAGGGGCAGAGTGTAATGGCGCGGGCTGGTGAGGCTGTCGCCATCATAGTCGTCCTCGTCTGAATCGCCGACAGCTGCGAGACTGGAGGCGCGGGTGAGGAAGTCGGAGCGGGTCCGCGCCATTCTGGCTTTCTTTTTTGGGCCCACGCTGCTGACCTGGAGTTTACCACATGTGACAACAGTATGAAGTAATAGCTTTCTGAACCGATCTCCACCGGCAGAGCCCCGGTGAACCGTCCTCCCAGTGTCCTTCAGCTCTAAGGGCAACAGCTGGAGCTGCTCCTGCAACATTTAGTCAACCACCACACAAAACCTACACATGTACAAACAAACACACTATCTAAGCCACCCATTTTTATATTTATGACAAAAAAAGAGCCATCGCTTACATCGCGAGCCGTTTTTCCTTTAGAAAACTTCAAAGCGGGAGTGGGTCCTCCTCTGGGTGGAGGTACAGCTGGTTCCTTGAAGGCAGCGTCTGTATCGAATCTAATAGATAAGAGAAAAAAAGAAAAATCATGAATCTTAAAGCAGAATTCACACAAATTTCTCAATGAACAAAAAAGAAAATTAAGGAAAACACAGATCTGGATGCTGGCTGAAGCATAAAGGATTTTAGTCATGATGCCGTTTGTTTGTTGTTGAAGTTTAGATACCTTCAGAACAGAGTGAACCACTAAACCCAGCTGCTAATCGCTGAGTTTCAAGGCAGCGCTCTAAACAGAAGTAATTGTAGTTCTATTTGTCAACGACGTGAAATCTTAGTGAGAAACTGTAGTTTATGGTTGAAATGTGAGGTTCTGTTGAAAGAAGGGAGGTAAACACTTCCAATAAGTTACGAAAAACATTTTCAGGGTTCAAATTCACACTGGGATGCTTTAAATCACGACAGCGGATCCATCGAGTCGAGGCTTTTTTTTTTCTTTAACTGCTGCTCTAGAGCAATACCTTTAGTCAGTTCTTTATATTATAAAGTAAATAAAATCAATTCAGAAACCATCAATCAATCTCATCAGTGTTTTATCTCATTTAGTATCACAGCTGATGATTTCAAAAGCCTCTAGATGAGGACAATTCAAATAATTATGGAGTCAATAATAAAAGACCCATCAAACATGAAGGAGCAGCAGACTTACGTGGGAAATGTTCCTTTGTCGTTTGGGAAGAAGAAGACGTTGCCTGGTTTGTCAGCCAGATTAACTGTTGGAGCCGCTTGATTCTCCGGCTTTCTGGGGGCCGTTTTCGTCCTGATTCCTGATCCGTTTCTGGTCTCCAGAGTGAGTTTAGGGGCCCAGCCCTCGGCAGCAGGTCGGTGGTCTCTGCGTCTCTCTGTAGGAGCAGAGAACGGTGGAGGGGGCAATTGGGGGCCTCCGTGAGCCGCTACAGTGGTTGGAGAGTGAGGTGGAGGTGGGGTGGAGTCAGACTGGGTTCTTCCGTGAGGAACTTGGCCTGAGGTTTTCTCGATTAGCAGGGAGCTGGGTCTAGGAGCTTCGATGGAGGTGGAGGTTCTGCCCTGCCTGCTCTGCTGTATCCTCTGCAGAGCCTCTGACCTCTGCTTCTCAAACATATCCTTCTCAAACTGAGCGTATAGGAAACGCTGCTGCCCCAACACCTCCGACTGTCTCCTTATCTGCTCCATCATCTCCTTCTCGTTCTGCTGCTGCTGGTTTCGCTGTCGCTCCTCTTTCTCCTCATTCAGCCGCACCAGCCTATCTATGGTGGTCTGATCGGCCTCAGAGATGGGTCCCTGAGTCAGAGGAGCTTCTTCTGTTGACGATGGCTGAGAATCTTCTGTCTGGGCCGCAGGATCTCTAAGGTCTACAGGAGGACGGATGGTGGGACTCAGGTCCTCACTGAGCGGCGTTTCTTTCTGCATGCTGATGACCACCAATACCGGTCGCCGTGACGAACCTTGGCGCTCTTTGACAGCCTTTGAATTGGACGCGCTGGCTGTAGTTACACCTGCCTCTCTGTTCGGTTGAGACTCTTCGGCAGGAGGATGGGAGATGAAGGTGCTGCTCTCGCGAAGAGGGACATAAAAAGTGGGGAGGTAGTTCTGGATTTTGGGCGGATGTGAAGCAGCAGGTGGATCCGTTTTGGTTGGACTCTGGCTTCTTTGGGGTAAAGGAGCTTCAGGTGACTCGGTTTTATGTGGTTCAGGAGGCTTTGGGTTTGATGAAACATCCTCCATATTGGAATCAGATCCAGGAGCAATAGGTGGGACAGGGAAGAAGGGATCCTCGCTGTCCATTTCCTCCGTAGCCTTGGGTGGCTCTCCATCCATCATAGGAAGCTCAAAGCTATATTTGGAGCTCTCACTGTCAGGTGTGCCTTGGGGTGAATTGAGAGATGGGCTCGAAGGGGCCAGCTCCAGAGACCAGCGCCGGTCCTCAGAGGGCGAAGAAGCTCCACCGCCGTTTGACCGGACCTTCAGGAGCTCCAGGCTGAACTTGGCCTGCTCCAACTCCCTCATCCTCCGGGTCTCTCGTTTGGACCGAGTGGTTTTCTGGCTCGGCTCCTCCAAACGCCTCCTCGCCAGCTCCTGTACCGCCACGGAAGATATCGGGGCCGAAGTGTTTGCTTCAGTTTGTACTTCAGAGCTTCCTCCTTCTGCCTTCTCCTGCTCTTCATCCTCTTTAACAGCACCCTTACTGCTACTGAATACATGGAGGCTCCTTTCTCGCTGCTCATAGGAATGGTCCTCCCAGGTGCTGAGGTCCAGCCCCATGATCTCCTCTGGCAGCTCCTTCTCCTCCTCTCCAGACGAGATATTCACCTTGCCATTCTGAAGCAGCTTCTCCTCCTCCTTCTGTCGCTGTTCTTTGTATTTTCTGAAGCTGCAAATTGAGAAATCACGGCGTTAACCCCAACATTTCTTCTTCCGTCACTCTTGTGAGAATTTTAGGAAGGAAAAATATTTGCATGAAACTTGAACCAGCTAAAGAAAAAAACCACGGTCGGAGTTTGAGTACAAAGACTTGCTCTCAGCAGCTCAGCTGATTACAGAGCTGCTTTGGCTTGGTTTGCTTGCGTCATGCTATGAACTTACCAGTCTGATTGCATACTGAACAAAGCCCAGATACACTGCTGGAGCTGTGCGCAAAGATTAAGCTGCTTTTTTGCACAAGCTTTAGTAAAAATAATCAGTCATCTACCTCTAAATATACAAGGACCCCTTGTATTACAATTATATTTCCAGTATATCCTACCTCTGTCTGCTGAGGAAACCTCTGCTAACTGCCTGTAACTGAATCACAGCAGCATACAGGCGCAGGTAGGATGCCCTGGCCTCATGACAGCGCCATGCTGTCTGAATAACCAGAGCCGCGGAGGTGCGCCGACAGATCCAGAACCTCCAGGCCCTCTGTAGAACCCGTGCAGCTTCTCTCCACTGCCTGAACTTCTGACGCCCTCTGTAACCTCTCCAGTGTGTCTGCAGACACAGAGCTGCCCTCTCCTGGGCTCCAGGGTCACAGTACTTCTCCTCCTCCTTTATGGACTGGTACGAACGCCACCATTTCTGTAAGGCAGTATCCACATCGGTGAATTATTGTTTGGATCATCTCTGTTAATCCTTCGTAGTGCACTCAGTGAAATACTTTGAAAATTGACATTTTAAGCTAAGAGTGTTACCGGATCATCTAATATAACAACAGCACTTTTTTATACAAGTCTTTATAAACTCTTGTTAATATCTCCAGCAAACCTTTTATATTATTATTTAATGTTTTTTGGTATTTCGATCAGGAAATTAATATATATTTTAAACATACTGCTTAACTGTAAAAACAAACAATTTGCTGCTTCAGAAAAAAGTAAAAAAAAATTAATTCTTTACAGAAAGTTATAAAGTGAAATAAAAACAATCTGTGCAAAAATGCATTACTCCATTTAAAACTGGGTCAAATGAAAGCAAACATTGCACAATATTGGTAAGATTTTAAATGTAAACGTCCCACTGGATACAGAAATATATATATGCTCATCATGAACTACATCCCACTGTACCCGTTGCCCACATGGCAGAAAAGTACATATGTATTTTTTTTATCATACAGAGTAATATATTCATTTTTCATCTTATAATATATATAAGATATATATATAATATAATAATAATAATCACTGCGACATAAAGTAAAGACCGACATCCAGTAGATCAGATCAGTGATGAATAAAACAGATTCACCTGAATGCAGACGGCTGCCTCCCTCATCCTAATGAACTGCTTCCTCTCCAGCCGAGCTCTGAATCGCCGCTGCAGCATGACGATGAGTCGAAGAACTTCTCTGTGAAGCTCAGCCTGCAGACGCTGACGTTCACCTTCCTGTAAAAACACCTGAGCAGGGGAAGACCGGGACGGAGTCACACCGGGGCAGTTCACTTGCTTACTGTGAGTAAGGCAGCTTACAAAGCAATAAACACGCATTGCTTTATTAAAAAAGCTGAATCAAAGGGACCCACACAAACGGTAGCTGAGAAATCCCAGACCAAATACACGCACACAAGAATGTCTAGCATGATCCTCTAATTATATAGACAGCCTCCCAGAAGTATGGACCCCCTGTCAAACTCCATTCATAGCTATGACTCAAAAAAAAACACATCTTATTGCATCATTTTTCCAATGATAGGATGCTTTCAGGGAAAATTCCAAACACTAATCAATTACTAACTGCCCAAGAGTCTTACTTGGCAGTTAAAAACAATAAAGCTCTTTGTATTCACTTAATTACCATGTCTTAAATTTAGAACCATTACACATATTGGTATTGAAAACAATTAATGCCACTGAATGAACTAAAATGTTTTTATTTCATATTTCCTCTCTGAATAACCATTTGTAAACAGATTAGGACTTATATCTAAATGCTAATATCTAAGGTTAAAAAAAATGAGTAGATCTAGGTCTTTTCTGGTGCCTTGACCCGTCCTTCCCTCGGAGCAGTTTCCAAGTAAAGAGGTGCAATAAATTAAAGCACAAAGAAGAAATCCCCCATACATGTACTTTAACAGAGTGGAGTATCTAAGACCAGCTGGTCTGCAGTGCAGACGGGACCATTGCAATTTGTACCTCAACTCCAGCAAATACATATAGCAAACACAAAGACAGAGCCAATAATCAACTTAATTATTTCAGGTAAAAAATAAAAACCTAGAAATATGGTGGAAAAAAACATAAACACAAACTGTTATCTTTATTTTCAGTCTTTTAAAGCTGTATATTTAAAATGCTTTTTTGCTTGAACACAACTTATTTTCATTAACAGGTGATTAGAAGGCAATTACAAAAATATTCAGATACGCATCGTTGGTGCAGGGACACCTCTAAAATAAATAGGGTACTGGCCTGATGTGACTGATCAGTTGATAGTGTTTCTTTTATTTTGTTGACAGATGTAGAGCAGTGGAATGGAAGCACAAAATATAAAAAAACAACATATTTGATGAAAAAAAATGGGGCCAAGTGCAAAGCCTTGTGGAAATCCATATGAAAGTGTATTAAAAGTCTAGATTTAGGATAAAACAACCAACTCCATAAAAAATAAAAGGGTTTAGGTTAACATAAAATGGACAGGAGGGATACATACCTTTGTCTTTCCTACTTGGTAGCCCTCTGGTTGTAGATCTAGCTGATTCATACTCTGCTGGATGCTTTCCTTTGTAGGACTAGTAACTTCTGACAGCAACACATTGAAGTGATGAACAAAATCCTACAAAAAGAAAAAGGTTGTAAAAAAAAAATGAAATATTAACTTTAACATGCATACGCCCCTTTCTTAGTAAAAACTCTTACTTTAATGAATATGATTTCAATTCAACGAGGTATAAACTATAGCTGAACCAGTGGCAGTCTATCAGCAGCATCTTAAGGATATAATTCAAGTGGGAAAAAAAAAAACTGTGATTAACATCTGGTTTTTGGTAAAATTACATATTTGCACAAGTTCAACCATCATACAGTCATCTGTTTAACTGAGCCTAATTGAACTAAACACCAGCTAAGCAGAGGTTGGACAGGGACACAGATGCTGTTTATACAATTACAAGCATGAGGTGTGTTTGACAGACCCAAGGACAATGAAGAGGCTATGTCCTGCATGATCCAAGCCACAAAATATTTCTCATTACTGCTCAACACGGCACAAAGGATGTTTAGGAATTTACAGAGAATGAAAATGTCTGCTGCTAAAATTATCAGTGAGATCATCAGAACACTTATATTTTAATAGGTTTTTTACTACCAACTATAAGTGTAGCTCATGAGCAAATGTTAACAATTAAGTATAATTTAGTGTATAATATGGTAGACAAAAGAAACACACAATTTTTTAGCTTAAACTCTGAATTTGAACTATTTTTTATAAAAGTTTGAAATGGGACATGTCTACTAAGAGAAAAAGAGATACAAGTTGTTAATAGTCTTGTTTGAACTTTCCAAACATTTTAAGTGGATTAAGAATGTTACACTTCTGACAATTTGGCCTCTTAATATATCGCTTTGGTGGGAGTTTGATATGGCTGACATGGACAAGATTTTTATGGGAAAAAGTAAAAAGAAAAAACAAAACTCTGTGATTTACAGCCTTGTTCGGGGTCCCTCACAGATTTATAATGATTTTAACTCTGCTTAAGATATCCTATTTTTTTTTTTTTAACTGAACCCATTCCTCAGATTATTTTGATGTTAAAAAATCTGATTCCTCTCCATCTTTTGTTGTCCAATAGAATATAGGTTTTTGGTCAGACTGGCATCTGGAACCTTTAGTAGTTTTAATCTCAACAAAAAAGTCGACCACAAATCATCATGACGCCACTACCGTGTTTTACTGTGGAGCTGTCTGATGATGCTCTTAATGTTTCTGTGTCAAAGAAATCTTATGGAACTGCAGCTGAGAAGTAAAAGTATGATTTAAACAGATGGTTAAACATTGCATGGGATTAAGAGATTTTAGCAAGGACTGAAAATCTTAAGAAAAGCTTCTGACAAGATCATTTTCATCCTAGTGAGCAAAAGTATATATTCCCATTAAATTTCTCTGTTTTGTTTTCATTATAATTGCTTGTATTTTCTACTTTTTATTCAATGAATATCCAATCATAGTATGGATGAGTTGCTGTTCCTCTTTATTCATCTTTCCTAAAGTACAAATATGAATTCTTAAAGCTAGAATTTTGGTATCCTTTTGCCTTAGCTGTAACCTAATTACAAAGAAGGCTTTCAAAACGTGTCTTTTCTTTATTACTCATTACTACAATGTTTATTTTAATCTTTAAGAATTACGGTTGCTACCCTTTAGCATAAACTAGTAAAATATGTTTCTTTTAAGTCACTTTGGTTGAGAAAAAGAACAAAATTAATAACCAAAAAGACCTGCAAAACATGTTTGCTATTTGATAACATAATGTCTAGTCAAACTGTCCTTATCTTAAATCTTGGCACAAGAAGTTATTGGCACAAGTGAACAATCAAACCCAGAAAATGGAAACTACTGTAAGAAGAAAGAGGAATGGGAAGGAGCCACTCCCAACTGTCTTCTGTCCAGCAACTAACGCCCCATCTGCATTCACCAGGACTCGCTTTATTAGTTACACAGCACTTCTCACGGGACTGACATCATTCCTGGGAACGCCAGTGCGGTTAAAGATGGCTGCCATCTCCCACCCCCAGAAATTCCCCCCTGACAAAACACACAATGAATCAGGAACAGGTTTCCTGGAGGATAAAAAAAATCCCATAACTTTTGTTCCAAATCCTGAGAGTCTTTTCAGTTTATATCGTTGTGTGGTTCAGAAAAACCTTCCGCAACCAATATGAGTTTGCAGATGGAAACTGACTCGTGTGACCCAGGTACTGTTGCTTTGGGACCCCTGATGGTATATTTTAAATTGTTTGTCATTGATTTGAGTTTTATGTTAGACAGTGTTTTTACATTGGACAGTCAGGTTAAATTAGTTGTTATGTTTTTAACCACTAAACTAAAATCTTTTCTGTAAAGGCTGCTCTTTGAAACAGTGACTCATGCTTTCATTTCATCCTGTCTGGATTCCTGTAAAGGACTTTATGTTGGAGTGAATCGGTCTCTCCTTTGTCATGCACCTGGTTCAAAACCCTGCTGTGCATCTTTTAACGGGTCCTAAAAGGTTAGCGCTGTTCTGGCCTCACTCCATTGGCTCCCAGTGCATTTTAGAGTTAATTATAAAACTCTTAATTTTGATTCTAACTGATTGAAGGACCTTGCCCCGCCGTTGCTCTCTGATCTGCTGTAGGTCAGCTGACCAGCAGCTCCAGCAGGTACTGAGATTTATGAGGAAGTTCAGAGGTGGAAATATCCTCTCTCTTGTTGCTCCTCCACTATAACACAACCCCACACTATTACTCTTTGGCTTTTACAAATAGTGAGACTTGGTTTTTGACTTTGTTTTAAACTGGTTTGATTTGTTTCTTTTAAGCATCATCTTGTTTTTCTTTTAGATAGTTTTTCTTGTAGCTTTTGTTCACTTTGTTTCAGCCATCTGCTGTATCTGCTTTATGAATCAATGTGGCATTGTATAAGTTTGAGATTGTAAAATGCTATTTGAACTGTAACCAAGATGTAATTTGGTTATATGGGACTAGAATTGATGTTTGTGGCTTAAACAGGATGGAGAAGGATGGATATGTGAGCAGAATGTGATGGGCTCTTTCAAATCAGTCTAACAGTTTCTAACAAAAGCCAAAAACTGCTCTTCTTTTACCGTTCAGAGGGATAATAATACAAAACATGTGGCCAGTTCAACTCAGAAATGGTTCACCAGACAAAAAAACAATAGCAACCGTCATCCATGGTGATCTCAGACCTAAACGCTATAGGCAACCTGTGAGCTCATCTTAAGGAAAAACCTGCAGGACTCTGAATGATCTGGACACGAAGACTCCAATCCTCAAGCTCCTCTGTCCAGAAACTTTTTTCGATAGATGCCTGTTCCAAACACCTGAATCCACTGAAACGGTTCTGCAACATGTCACTGAGTTCTGCTAGGCGTCTGGTAATGGGCCAATCATTTGATTTGGGTTTTTTAAAGAGGGGATTGTTGGAAAACAGCGGCTCTTAAGGACCGAAGTTAGAGACACTTGGTCTAAAACAGCAGTTTTCAAAATCAAATAACTGGTAACCTCCTGTGTATACACACAATTACTTTGATTTATACTTATTTATACATAAAAGTAAATATGTTAATTTTTAAGGTAATTTTTAAATAATATTTCATTATTGAATACGCCATTTTGAATATACTTTTTATCAGGTTATGTTCCATTTTTTAATTGGGGATAATACAATTTTATGGTAGAATTATGAAGAAAAAAACCAACAGAATTCATATTGAAAACATGCATTGGATAAATAAATTTTAAAAAATGTACGATTTACTTATGTTATGGTACATTTATGGTATGGTGCATTTGTTCCATGTTATATTTTTGTTATATATCACCCCCACCCAAACAGGTTGTCATGCGACCCACCAGGCGGTTCCAACCCCCACTTTGAGAAGGCCTGTACAACCGATTATCATTGGTCTCATTATTATATATTATTACCAAAAAGTGTGTCATAATATTAGACACTTGTTGGTAAAATGTGTGTTTTACCTCAGACTTTTTATCTAATATTGTGGATTTTTCCTTCGATACATCAGCTCAAATAATATTTCAAAGGATTTTGCAATAAGAAATCAATGTATTGTAAGGCTTTATAATCTTCTCTAAAGTGGAAGACGGTCAGTGGGGAGTGAAAAGTATTTAGGATGATCAAAATAATAAGGATATGTGCTTTACCTTAAAGGTGTACTTCACATTGTAGCCTGATTGCCGGATGCGGACCGTCTCCAGCATGCCTGTGTACCGCAGCTGTCTCAACACCAAGTTATCGTCAAAGCGTAAGGGCAGCTGAGAGAGAAAGGAGGGGAAACGGTTTAAAGCGGGATTAAGGACTGTAGACAATGTTTAAACAAAAGAGGCCGCGCACTAGAGAGCCCCTACTGTACCTTGTCAGCATTAGATCGGATGCACTTGACAAAATAAGGCTCAGACTGACCCAGAGTCTCCATGAGCTTATTGAGAGAAGCCTGCAGGATGAAACGGAGGAAAAAAACAAAAACAGGCCATCATCAAACACAACAGATCAAAACACGCTGAGACACTTCACAGCTGTTTCACAGGCAACAGTTAAATTCTGTCGCCATCTGTGAGAAACAGCGAAACATTAAAGTCCCCTCAGTCACATCAGTGTCACCATCTATACATTTATGTCAGTATGTGGTTTGAAAGAAAACAGGATGTAGCCTTTTTTCATTTGCAGTTACTGTATGATTAAACACATGAACATATGTGTGTATAATCATTTAGAGGCAAGAGGAATTTCGTCTTCTTCCCCCTGCATGGGAGATTAAAGCAATCAGCACAGCACAGGATGTGGAGAGTGAAGTCATCCACACATGGACCCAGGCTGCCTCTCAGGGGCCTCAGCTGCACCTCTGATAGCTGCAGCACACAGTTCACTTTAAAAGAGGATAAGGGGAGTCAAATCTTTAGTTGCTGAAAGTTTATTGCCTGCTAATGAGATTATTTTCCATGACAAAAGTCTGTTTACTGAGATGTGCACGATGTGTGAAACTGACGGCGTGGCTTAAAAACTAGCTGGACGCAGAACTTAAACTACTCCTAACTCACTGCAGCTGTTTTAGGGACATATTTTGGGACACATTATACAAATACTGCTTGTGGTAGAACTTTGCGTCTAAAGTCGATCAAAACGCATTATTTTTATCATAAGTTTGATCGAAAAGGTAGTACGAACGTCTTGAAGCATTTAAGGAACTGCAAAGAAATCTAACTATTCAGCATCTGATCTTTATATCACCAGTCAGAGGCAGGAGATGGTTGATTCCAATCCCAAAAAGCAAAACGGAACAAACAGAAAACATATTGTGCTGGTTAATTCAAATTTGTCTTGCAGAAAAACTATATCTTATTATAAAATGTGAAAAAGTTCATTCTGGGATCATATAGTTTAGTTAACTGAACTTGAACCTTCAGCAAGTCTTATAAGCAATCAACAATATTTTTTTATCCGATCATGAGAGCAAAGATGAAAGTATAAAATGGAGCACAATTTACTTTCTTTTTTATTAAGGTTGGACAGGACTTATTTTTAAAGCAACACTTTGTAACTTTTATCCACTAGGGGCGCTAGACCTTTAACTTCCAGATTTAACTCCACTAATAGTTTTGTAACACTGCATTGTTGCAAATGAAGTTGTCTCCCTCAGTATTTTGGGTTCTGATATCTGAGAAGTCCTGGAGTTAGTTTTAAAGACAAAGAAACATTTACTCCTCTATATTAAATCCTATATCCCAGAACCAGAAGTATACCTGATAAGCTAAGTGTCATATCTTTTTTGTTGCTTAAAACCCTTTTGGGTTCAGCTCTCGTATTTGAGTGGAGGTCAGACTGCTGTAAAGCAGCACTTTAAGTAACATCACGCATTTAGCAACAGATTTGACTGTTTCAAGTGAGTTTTGAGTAGTGCTGCCAAGTGAAGAATGAGTAACTGCTCTTTTTTCTTTCACAAGAATCAAGAATCTTATTTTAACCAGACATGATGTCAGACATTATGTCTTCAGGGTGGGTACGATTACACAGTAAAAAACTCACAGATGTAAAAAAGCTGCAAACAGAGAGGAAAGTTTCTCTACCTAGTGAGACTTGGAGAAGACATTTTTTGTAATATAAAGTACAATTGAAGGCACATTTTTTACTGCATCCAGACTAACAGATTTCATGAAAATGTGCCGATTCATACAGCGGTGAGTGCATTCATCTGACCTGAAATTGTGCGCTGATACTTGGAGGTTTCTTCTTCTTGTGAAGGTGAAGCAGCGACTTGGTGATTCGGTCGTGAAGCGTCAGGTTGCTTAGGTACTTAAGTGATTTGACATTCAGTAAGTGCTGCAGATATAAAGTCAAAGTCAGCACCAGATGTCTGATATCGCCACAGAAACTCTCCATTCAAACAGCTTTACTATTACCTTTGGAAGAACTGGTTTCGACTTGTAGTTTTTGTTTCTCCTGTTTATTAAAAAAAAAAAAAATGAAAATTTTTTTAAACCATAAGCACCATTAAATCACTTGCTGAAATTCAATTGTCTCTAAACCCATTGTACACATAGCTGATTCCCAACATTTGGATTTCTTTAAGCCAAATAAAGTTCAACTGGAATCTAAAATGCATCTTCCAGAGCACGTCTGTAACAACTCAAACTTGAACCAGCTTTTATAATCTACAGGGGAGAATTAAAAAAGGAGAAAACTGGCTTAGTGAGGCGAGGGCTGGAATCTTTAAGATGTTACTCACATCAGGATGTCATGAGCTCGCTCCAGGAGTTTGCTGCTGGCAGAGTTGACAAAGATGCAGTCTTCTTCTGTGTTGGAGCCGCTTGAAGGGATCCGACTCCGCCGAGTGACACGGCCGTTCCAGCCAAGGCCAGGAGAACTCCTTCACAACACAAGGAGTCACAAACAACCATTAGACTGAGTCTGTACCACCACCACCACTACTACCGATAAATTATTTTTCCCTTCTGAGCACAGAACATAACTACAGCCTATTCAGAATTTATTAAATATATCTAATCCCTTTCAGCAGCAGAAATTATGTGCTGATGCTGATTCTGATCTGTCTGGGTTTAATTGTCGGGAATCAAAGCCATTCTAGATAACACCGCCGTTATGAAAGATTTGGGAACACTGGAGGAGGAGTTGGCTTGCAGACATGTCATAAATCACAGACTAAAAACCGGTTTTAAAAAACCTTTTTATTCAGTAATGCAAAATCAATATTTAGTTACATTTGGGATCCTGGACATTTTACCGTCACAAGCCTAACAGCTTGCTAGCTATCCAGACAGGCAGAAAGACACACAGATAGCTTTCCAAAAATATTTCTCCACACTCCTTTTTTTGCATATTCATTAATGCAGTGAGCAAATTTTAATCAAACTCCACTAATTTCTAGATTGCAGAAAAACCATGAACCCTGTTATTCTACATAATGTCCGCTATGATGAAGGCAAGTAAAAAAACTTAACTGTTTCTTTTACAGATTCTTAACTTAGCTTAAACACCTTCATCAAAAATAATAACCAAAACTAATAAACTTTTGATTTTTATGGTTCAATTTAATTCAATTAAACTTAATTAAATTATCAATTAAACTTAAATTTAATTATCCCCTAAGGGAAATTCAGTTTAGGTACAGTCCGTCCAATACACAGACATTATACATGAGGTGGACGCCGTGTCCAAGGCCTTGCTGCTGTAAAAAGGTGCTGCCCTTGTAGATAGAAAAATAAGAGAAAGGGATCACAATGGGTGAGGGGAGGGAAAAAATAAAATTTCATACTTTATCCTTAGCAGGATCCAGTTTGAGATTGCAAACAAACTCAACATGAAGAAGCAATTCTAATACAAAGACAACATCTTCCAGGGAAGGGTGGAGGAGGATGAGAGGTGTGGGTATCATCTGTCCCAGACAGATACAACAGTTTTTCAGCCAACCTACACAGCTTCTCAGACGTCTTCAGGGGAGGGAGGGTGGCAGAGGGCAGAGCCTCGTGTTAACATTTCATCCCCGAAGAGTTTCAAATTCATAGAAACCATAAATTTGATTGTTTAAATCCATTTGCTTCATTGCAGCCGTAACTAATTTCAGTAACAGCTTGGATAAAACGCCAGACTCCACTCAATTAATCCTTGATTCCATTTTTCATTCAGAGGCCTGAAACCACCATGTATAGTTTTGATATACAATATTATGATGCATTCTATATTTGTATTATTATTTCAACCAATGAGAGCAGTATTATTTGCCATCAGATCACACAGAAATACAGTGAAGGGGTTTAAAGCCCCGAATCTGGGGGTAAAACCTAACTTACCCACAACACAAACAAAACAAAAACAGTTTAAACTAACCAGAACCTTTCTGAAGCCTAAAATAAATTGCTAACAAGGGAACTAAAAGGCAACATCCAACAGCTCATAAAAAAAGGCTTTTTCTTATGACTTGGAATAAAGAGAAAATTGAGGCTGCAGCAAAGGCAGCAATTGATTAAAATCCTAGTGCAGCTGAGGAGTTTATTTAGTTTCCATTTCCCTCCTTTGTAGATTTACGAGAAATCCGCCAGAGGAGTTAGAATACAAGCCGCACACAGAATAGCGCATAACCAGGAGCAGCACCGTGTGTGGAAACTTCTTCCGTGGTATAAAATCATGCGGAGAGCTTTCAATAGCAGCAAAAAAATAAAACCAAAAACACATATAAATCAGAAAGCCAACCAGAATTATTTTTTTTTAAATTTAGATAAAAAAAGAGTGGAAAGTATTTTACCTACTGCCTTTTTTATGTTGAAATGAAACAGAGGTATTTAAACAAATCTATTCTATATCCTTCAGGCTGTGGATGCAGCAGTTTGGAGCCGAGTATGAAGTAGAGGTAGAACTATATATCGGCCTGCTGTTTTTTTTGGATAATTTTAGCCTTCTTTTCGCATGTGTTCACAAATTCATTAGCGAGGTCAGCAGCCATGCTTTGAGATCATGTGAAGCACATGCGTTGCAGCTCCCTCCATTTGCTTACCATTGTTCATGTTTTGTTTGATTTCTTAATAAATGTTTCATTTCAGATCAATTTGTTTTCATTGTTTAATTTTTGTGTAAATGGAAGAAAAAAAAGGAAATACTTCAATAATCAATGGCACCGATCGAAGATTAGTTAGACCGATGTCTTCTGGGTTGATGGCTGATGCTAAAGGGCCTGTTGATCATCTGGAGGCGTGAAGAAAAGCTGCTGCTCCTCTGCTTTGAACAGCGTCAGCTGAGGTGTTCTGTACAAAGGCAGGACTGCTGGTCTAAAAACTCAGTCCTCCTTTTTTTATACCCTCTACGCAGGGGTTCTCCAATCCCTGCACATTAGAGCCACTGGTCTACCTCATCCTTGCTCCAGTACACCTGAACTACAAGATCAACTTATAACTGAGCCTCTAAAGAACAAGAGAACAGAATGTAATTCAGATCAATAGACGTAAATTATCAGCACAACATAGTAACTATACATCGTTTCTATCTCCGATGAAGAGCTCTTTATGCTGCTTTTGTATGCTACTTTATCAGAGGAACATTAAAAGGATGAATGTTTTGCTGACCAGGCAGGTCTACTGAACAATAACTAGAATTACACCCTGACACACGCACCTCCAGTAAGTCAGAGTAAATTAAAAAATTTAGATTTATTTTCATTCATATTGTCCATGCCCAAATTTAGATACTGGATCTAGACATCTAGAAACTAAAAAATCTATTTAGAAACAATCCTTTTTGCTCTACCATATGAAGACGAATTTTTCCACAGTTGATCATCAATCGCGGTAAACGGTGACACTACACTATGCCTTTTGTACTGACTGTTTATCTCCAGAGTCTCTGTGAGTCACATAAAGCACTGCACTGTCTGCAGTTGTGTCCAGCTGACACACTCGGTAGGGGACGGGATATTTATCTCTCCCTGCTGGATGATCTTCTGCCATGCATAGCTCTGACTTTACATCATGAAGGAAGCAGCTGGAGAGGGTTTAGTGCTCCGACTGTGTAGCTATGAGTGTGTGGAGAGGGAGAGTGGAGGAGGGCAGAGGTCACGCTTTGCATTCAGTGGGATTTTAATGGTTTAGCTCTGTTCCATTGGAGCGTCTCCATTTTCCAAGGCATAGTCACTGCTTGTTAACCTCACCATCAGCAGATAATTACAGGAAGTGGTGGGCTACGGTTAGCAGGGCTTAAATACAACATCACTCAGAGTGACAACACTTCAGTATTTCTACAGTTAGATGGTACATGTTTCAGAAAGGTGCAGATCATAGCAGCTGCCAGAGCAATGAAAGACCTCACTCAGAACCTGCTTAAATAATAACATAGAATAATTATACAACAAAAACCTTTCCATGACATAAGCTCTCCTTTTATGCCTCATTTATTAGCTACAAATGAAACAAATGATCTAATCCTGTCCTTTAAATGTCCCAATCATTTAAAATTCAAGTCATTTCATTCATTTGGCATCTTTAACTGCATTAATGTTTAAGTATGTGATGCTACTTGATCATGTGTATTTTGTATCAGGTTTTATATTTGGTGTTTGTTGTATGTTTTATGCTGCTGTCTTGGCTGGGTCACTCCTAACACAAGCTTTTAAACTCTGGCTAAATAAAAGATTTATACATAAATGATTTTTGGAAATACACTAACTCTTTAACAGAAGATTTAAGGTTTTCTTGTATGACACCTAAAAAAAACAATCTATGAATTCAAAGGCCAGTTTTAAAAAAGTAAATTATGTTTTCATGGAACACCACATTTTTACCCAGTAACAGTTTAAAAAGCCATAAATGTTTAATACAATATCTACTATCCAATATCCATAATTCTGTGGTTCATACTCCTTTAATAAAACACCAGAGGCATTCTGGGAATCTTTCCAGTCACCTGACATCTATAAGTCCCAGAGGCTGTCGGTGTGCAATGACAGCTTGCTGGGATCTGGCCTGACAATTCAGAAATACAGAAATCTACGCGCACTTACCACGGGGACTTCTCAGTGATTGTGTTGCTTCCCTGAATGTCTGATAAAGGCATCCGAGGCGTCCTTCTGGTCTCGCCTGATCACAGACAAACAGGTATCAAAGTACGCAAATAAAAATCCTGAATTCATTAATGGATTCACAGAAAAGACAAAACAAGAGAAAGTGCACAACAGAAAACAAATAAAACAAACTTCTAACTCCATGATGTTATTGCAGTGAGTGTTTTGTGACTTTTTATGAGCCAAAGAAACTACTGAGGATGATTTGGTATTAAATGGAGAGCTGTGGTGTTAACAGTGATGTGCTCTCGTTAGTGCTGAAATATGAAAGATGAAACTGAAGAGTTATTTACATTAGTCTGGACTTATTTGATTAGTTATTTTAAAGATGACCACATTTAAATACCTAAAAGAAGTAAAAAATCGAAGTGCAGTGGCCGAGTAAAAAGGCTGTGGTGATTAACTATCATTTCTTCTGGAGTCGTGCTGAAGATCTACAGTGTTAGCCTACTCAGAAAGATAACTGGGACTGAACATTATACCATTCTCTGTTTCATCATCACTTTGCACAAAACTTTCACTCTCATCTGGAGCTGAAAGGTAGCACAGAACAAACAGACACAAAAACATTTGAGTGTGATGAGAAGTTGATGGAGGGCAGTGATGTTCGTGAGGTCGGATGAGTTTCCAACACCATGTGATAAAGCTGCCTGTGAGCGAGTTAGTCAGGAAACTGTCAACACCGCCGTCATTATTCCCCCATCACCAACACCAGTACAAAATTTGTTAGCGACGTCTGATGTGAAGCAGAGGGGAAAGAGATGCTACACTACAGGCTATGAGGTGAACTACAGCCCTGAGAAGGGACCCCCAGAGTAACTTGTGCCCCGCATTAAAGTCAGCAGACAGAGGACTACAACCATGAATCCATGGTTTTTGCAGAAGTAGTAACATGTGGCAGGAGTGTCAGAATGGTTGAAGCATGCTAATGAACAACGTGCAAGTGGGAGACAGAAGGATCAGAGACCAAGCATCTAATCTACCGCCGGAGCTGCAGTGATCACAATTAAAAAAAAAACAAAAGAAAAAAAACGGTGCCTTTTTGATAACAAAATAACATTCATATTCCTTGAACCTTTTCACATTTGATTGCAGTTTGTGACAGACAACACGATCAAAGGATAACTACTGTGTAAAGTGGAAAGGGGTTCATGGTTTAAACATATTTCTTCACAGATTCTAAAAAATGAGGCTGAATATTTAAAGCAACACCTCTAAATAAACTCATCTATCAGCACCATGGAGACCAAGGAACACAGTATTCTGAAGTTTGAAGCCATGTTAGGATATAAAACTAAAATTTCCATTTTTTTAAACATCTGATTTTAATTTCAGAAACAGCTAAGCTGTCTATTGTAACTCTGGAGGAGCTGCAGAGGTTTACAGCTCAGGTGTGGCTATCATGTGAGTGGAAAATGATTAGACCAGCTCTCTACAAACCTGGTCTTGGAAGTAAAAAAAGGTGGTGGCTGCAAATAGGAGTCCAATTTATAGCCTGCTAAAAAACCCTTATTGTTAACTGGGTGTATATGGAATGGGGTTTAGTTTTGGTGGAGAGGAGAAAACCCTTGATTTTTGACCTGAATGCACTGAAGCAACAGTAGCCATTACTCTGAACACAGCATTCCCCCAATAAAACAAGGTGAAGGCAGCATCATGCAATGGGCAGCATCATGCTGGTCTTCAGCAATGTCAGGGATGAATGGATAAGGACATTTTATGGAGCTAATTTCAGGACAAGCCTACAGGAAAACCTGTTGGAGTCTGTAAATGACTTGAGAGCGATTTATCTAACAGGAAGGACAACAGTTCTAAAAATTAAGCAGCAGCAACAATGGAATAGTTCAGAGGGGAATGCATACCATATTGGAATGGCCCAGTCAAAGTAGAGACTTTAATCCAACTGAGTGGATGATGCACAACTTAAACTGATGTTCAAACTGCTTTTCTGCAAAAGGCAGAAATGACAGTCTATAGATTTATAAAGCAGATACAGCAAAAGCCTTGCATGTAACTGATGCTGTAGAAGGTTCTAAATGTTGGACTTAAGGTGACTGAAAAGAAATGCTCGCAAACACTGATTATTTGTAAGAAAATATGAAAACATTTATCATTTTTATTGAGGCAGACATATTTGCACTACTTTGTGTTGTTCTATCACATAAATAAAACTAAAAATTATTAAAAATGATTTCATTTTTAGTTCCTGGATGAGACAAAATGTGAAAAGGTTTCAAGGCACTGCAGAGGTTACAGAGCTGATGTTGGTCATTCTCATCCCTACTGTTTCCCAAAGTCATGGTCTAATATCAAAGTTAGGAAAGGTTATTGTTTTCTTGGCAGCCTTACTGTACTTCTCCTCTTTGCATCTCTGCAGGATCTCTAAGCTTCTCTGATGCACAGGGTGCTGCAGAAAGCTAAAACTATCCATTTTTTTCAATACTGCACAGGGAGCATCGTCATCATGCCCTTGGAGAAGCAAAACAAAATGGAAAGAAAGGAGAGAAAAAAACATAAGGGCAGAGTAGAGAGAAAGGGGGGAGAGAGAAATAAAGAGATTAGACAGTGTAGAAGTGGAGGATCACAGGAGATGCAGTTTTCTACTTGAACAAGACATCTGCAGAGAAGATGGTAGACATTTCAACATGAAACTACGAGGGTCTCTGTGTACAGTCATGGACAAAAGTTTTAAGTTTTTGCAGTCTTAAACCGATCAGCTTATGTGCGATTTTAGATTATTCACCTTTACAAAGTTGAATTCATAATGGAGCAGAGTCTCATTGTATTTTTGCACTGAAACAAAATGATCAGCTAAATTATTTTCAATATTAGCATTTCAAAGGTGATCAGTGGAGTCCAGCTGAGAGCCTCATCAATGTATGCTCTAAGAGGGGAAGATGGATGGACAGAACCATCCTGATGAAATGATGCAGCCATCATCAGATCGTTCACTCAAAATCTCTTTCATCATCATTAAGAACTTCAAAAGTAAGAGATTTAGACATTGTGAAAAGAGGAACTGGTGGACAACCATGAAATTCAAACCGCCTCTACCTCCCTCTGAGGAACCAAGGTTGTTTTACCACCGTTGCAGAGCTTGTTTGGTACAGGCAGCAGGTGAATGTGGCTCGATCTACATACATTAGCTACTTTAACATGCATAAAATGTCCCTTTCAATCTAAACCTTGGTCGATTGGAAATTCAGAATCTCTGTTTACATGCACACTAAATAAAATGATTCAATCATGACGTGGCTACGGTTTATATGTACCAAACGTTTGATTGGACGAAATAATTAGAGCACGCCCCGAACTGTCTAATTTAGTAGTAAAAGAAGAAACTGCCTGTTTTCTAAACAAACCCATACTTTTCCACTAATCCTCAACTTTGGCTACTCTTTGCATCTACCCTGCACATTTCTTTGTCTTCAGTTCTTCAGTTGTCTCTGTCTATGAAGTGTTTTCCATTATAGACCATTGTTGCATCATCCTTTTGTTTTTAGTGGTCACTTTAATTAAGGACTCAGCAGTACCTTATGCTACAGGGGTAGAGGGCATGTACATCGAAAGGTCGGATTGAATCTTCAGTCTGACATGTTTACATGAAACACTTTTGATCTGATCAGGCCTTCAATTCGAACTATGGGTCCATGTAAACATAGCTAATGAAGAAGAGACAACATCCTTTTTGCAACATTGGCAAAAAGATGCCACTCCTCTCCAAGACAACGATCTTGGGAGAATTATTCAGTAAAATGAGCAAGAATAAAAAACAGAGCACTTCTGCAGATATATTTTATCTGTTTGCCAAACAACATTGCCGAGAATAAAGGGCCATCAAGATATCCTCCAGGTTTAACGTTTTCCAGCCATTCTGAACCAGTTTGGGAAAAAAAAAATTCAGCCTGATGGAGTCAAGACAAAATGCAAAAATAATAATAAATGACTTAAAGATCAAAACTCTTGAATCAAACCAGATGTCAGAGATGTTCATGGATTTGAAATCCACTGAGAACCCGTAGATATTTCTCTAAAACAGAAGTCAATCCAATATGATCAAGCACAACCACTAACCGTTCAGGAATGTCCTCGATTGGCAAAAGACTCAGCGCCGCCAGTATTGGCTCCTCTGAAAACTGATACATTTACTGATTGAATGTGTTCGAAGCTCCTGGCTTTAATTTCTCATCAGCAACAGTAACATGCTGAATTATCCTCATTAATCCCAGGTTTTGTATCACTGGCAAAACATTTGGCCAAGACTGTAGACGCTTAACCCATAAGCCTCTTCCATGCATTATTCTCTATTTTTGTTTTTCTACACATTTAGTCTCTTTAGACAAGAAGTTTGTGGGTGAAAACAAATCGGTTCTCTAGAATTTAGTCAAGAATAATGTTGAAACATGGCTTAGATTTGTCATTAAACACTGTTTGATGACACTGGTTTATTCTGAAGTTTACTTTTAACGTTCTATTCTAACATCTACAGTGAAAGTGAAGGAAAGGCTTTAGAGGGAGCAGAGAGTGTGTCTTATTCACACACTGTCAGTTTTTTTAAAATGATCTGATACTGATATCCATGGCATCAAAAGAGTCATTTTAAAAGTGAACTCTAAAGGGAGAAAAGGGCATTCACAGGAAGAGGAAGCTGAGAGAGACGGAGAGCAGGAACTACTGTAAAATCCATGGCAGAACTACTTTACACAAAAAGTACAGAACGACGACTACAGACGGGAAAACTTGCTGAAAAAGACCCACAACTGCATTAAAACTCGTATTTAGTATCCCGTCTGCCCTTCCGACAAGGCCTGAGCAGTTCCTGTTTATACAGATTGACTTCTTTTAATTAGAGGCTAATATATTAACCATTTATCTTTCAGTTTCGCCAAGTCTTTTTATCAAAAACAAAATATGTCATAAACAACAATCTTTTCAGTTGGAATTGGTTTTAAGCAATTGACATATATCCTTATATCTTAAATAGAATCAAATAAAATACATGTCGATTTTTTGTTTTAAATGTATGTTATTGGCGTAATACAATGAGCTTTATCTTGAGGTTATGTTGTACTAGTCCACGCCTACTCGCCTCACAAGAGTCGGAGGTCATATTACAGTACTTCAACAAGATCAGAAAAACATTGGTTTCTTTGGATGATTTTTTTAAACCTATACATAAAGTAATTATAAACAAGTTACTATGAATGTACTTCCTCACCAGTCTTCTTGTGTGTGTGTCTCTTTCCAGCTTCTCTAAAAGCCACCAAGGCCCTGAAGTACGCTCTGAGGACGGCCCAGCGGAAAGTGGCCGACGGGTCGATGCCGATCAGGCTGCAGATGAACGCATTCTTGCTGCTTTTTAGCAGAGCTACGATGTCTGGCCGCATGTGATCCGTGTTCTTCTCCCTAAAATCCTGGGTTGGTAAATGAATGACTATGAAATACTCTGAATTTCCCTTTAGCTGAAAACAAATCATCCTCTTTTACTTACAAGAAGATATCCAACTGACCTTAACACCGTATTTAACTTTACCAGCATAGTGTCTGATGATGAAGGCGGGCTCCATGACGGCAGGGAACTCGATGTAGCTGTTGCCTTCGTGCTGGCGCTTGAACTTATCCAACAGCGTCTGATTGGTGGCTTGAGGGAAGCTGGAGTTAAGAACAGAGGAGAGCATTTTAAAGAACAATAGATTCTGCATCTGCTTTAAATGCAGAAGAAGGAGAAACTGAAAATGAAAATCAGTGAGCTGATGCACTTGTTTAAAGCCGTCACATCATGGATCCCGCATCATTAATCACACAAAAAAATATTCAACAGTTTTTTGATCTCTAATCTGAGCATATCGAATTGATGAAGAACAGAAAAAAGTCCTAATAAATCTGATCTGCAACCTTTTAGAAGATAATCAACCCCAATTAGATGACATAGGGCTCCTTTTTTTCACAAGCTGACACACTGTTCGGAAGCCAGCCAGGATTTGTAAACTTCACTCATATGTTCTCAATTACATCTGGGCTCCACAGACTCTGGGCTTCACCTTGATTTTATTTGTTTTCTTTGAGCTTTTTAGGAGACTATTTTTTCCCCCCGTATAACATCAACGGATAACAACGAATTTAAGCTCAAAATTGAGCAGGAAACTTTATACAGCTGTGAGTACCGATACCTGCTGAGGGCCCAACATAAAAACACATTTAGAGTTAACGCTCAGGCGGATATCTGCCTGCTGGTTGAGGTGGTTTTTCTTGTTTTGTTTTTGTTTTGCATATGGAAAGGAAAAATCATAATCATGTGAAAAAACAATAAACATTAATTGTGTAACTTCAACAAAGGTAATAAAACGGCGACAAATTAATCTGCCATTTCTTTATAGTGCACAGAGAGTATTCAAACTTCATGTTCTTTGAAGGTGATTTCAGGTCAGATTTCGTTTTGTTCCATTATTAGCAACAGCCAGAGAATCTATTAGGAAGAAAACAAGAAAAAGACATGAGGCGTTTACAGGAAGAAGATGAAGGAAGAATGAGACACCAGGGGATCTGGAACAGAGTGAAACCTGAGCTACAAAAACAAGACAGCTGAAAGACTGTGTGCTTTCCGGCTTTTCTATAAGGGAAAAATCTGTATCAGTGTTTAAAACGAGAATAAAAAAACATTAAAGACTGAAACATTGCTTCTTAAATTAGCCATGACTGTTACAGTATTCAATGTATCTTTTTCCGCTATAAATCAACTGAAAAGAAAACAGAGTTGTGATCAAATCAACTGCACCCCCAAAACATTTATTAATGGTATTCACCTAACAGGACTACAAAACATAGAAATGTCACAGGCAGACTAGTGTTGATTTAAAATTTCAGGCTAGCTGAGGCACGATATGCATAAATGTCTTCCTCCTCCTATCCATGCATCTCTAGATCTGTTGTCATTTATTTTGGTTTCTGTCAAAGAAGCTCAATAATCAGATGAAGAGAAACATTTTCTCTGGATTCATCACAACAACCAGCCTCAATTTTAAAATAAAACCATGAAGAGATGCAGACATTCTACAGCTTCTGGGTCAGTATTTTATGTTTTACATCTGATTGGTTTTAGTGTTTAAGCCCTTTTTTTTCCCTAACAGCTGACAGCATGAAGACAAAGAGGAGGTTACAGCTGGAATAAAAGCAGAAACCTTGCAGCCGTGTCAGCATGCCTGCCAGTTAGGGTTCAGCCTGCCAAATGCACTGGATGAACTTATTCACAGAGAGGCTAAACTTGTTCCTGAAGAAATGGAGGGGTAATAATAAGAGACTCACTTGCATTCTTCATCCAGCAGGTGGAACAGTGCTGTGGGCTTCTTGCTGACCAGGTTGATGCAGCCAGTATTGTCAATATAATCGATGTTCCTCCAACTGATGCCCTCTGCTCTGTACTCCTCCTGCAGGAAACAATAGGAGAGACAACCTTCGTTTTTAGGTGATTGTGTTCAAATCCTATTGGAAATATTATGCCTACTTAATTCAATATGGTAATCGTACCTTAAGTCTGAGCACATGCGTTGTTAATCACTATCATTCTTCTTTCTATGTTTATGGAGTTTTATCCAAAGTATCCAAAATACTTAATGTTTTAAACTGATAACTTGAAACTTTATTTTGTTGTGTCACAACTTGTCTGTAAGTTAATGTGTTTGAAATTTAAACAAGAGAATTTCCTCCCAAGTAACGGAGAAAGGACTACAATCTGTGTTTAGCCCAAAGACATACTAGGTTAAAAATCAGCAATCAGTTAGACTAGTAAACAGTTCAGACAACAGTATATATATAAAAAAAACAAAACAAAAAAAACAAAAACAGGTGTCTGTGAAGTGGTCATCTTGTTCTACATAAGCATTCAACCAACTTACAAGATAAATAAAATACAGAAAAAAAAAAACTGATTCCTATTTTTGTTTTCGGCAGGATAAATTCCTACACATTTCTCAGGTTCATAAGCAGATGAATGATTTTAGCTATTGTTCTGGTATAAACCAGGCGGGCCCCTCAGTTCATCTGAAACTTATTTCTGTTGCCAGGGCTGAAAGTAAACAACGTGAAGAAGCATCTTGTTTCTGCGTTCCTCAAATCAGGTACAAATAAACCAGAATCTGACAACAGCGAAACCTGTTTGCTACTTTAAATTCAAGGAGAAAACATTAAAGTTTTCTATAGTTTATCCATAAAAGCCAGAATTTTCTCTGTCAGAAGTTTTATTGTTCCTGAGCTTTTTAAACAAACCAACCTTTCTTTTAGAAAATATTAATTACCTCATAACAGCATCAGTTATTTACACATCATGTTCATAACTTACCAATTTGAGCAACAACATCTGCAGAATGTGTCTGAGCCCTTTTTGCTTTATTATTCAAAGAATCTAAGTCTTTCCCCATTTCATGTGTTCCTGGGAAAAATATTTAACCAACGAAGACCTTAATCCAGGGGAGGTTTAATAAAACGACTGGATTTTTGTTCTAGCTTCTTTCGTCCTTACCCTCCAGTCAGGAAGCTGGAAAAAGTGGGTTTTAAGAATTGTTTATTTAGACACTGTTCAGGAAATTTAAGAATAAAGAGACAAATATTCAACAACATCACTTTATATTTAACATGCCGGGAAGTAAAATTTAAAAATTACCCCTGTGGCCTTAATATAGATAGAATGACATCAACTACATTCTGTTGCTTATTAGTACTATTTTCTCTTTTTACAGATTGGTTATATATATTACAAACCTTAAAACCAATCTGAAAGAAGAGAAAATAGTACCACTTTAAGTGAAGCCATGTTTGATCTGGTGCTACTGTTTTTTTTTTTTAAGATGTTGCACATGATGACATTTACAGTTTCACAATCGTGAGGTTCTACTTGGTACACATTATGAAAAAAATGTGACTTAAAAACAGGATCCTAGCTATGTTTACACAGACCAATCTTTAAGTTTCACTTAAAGTGGTACAACAACGACTCCTGGTCTATCTGGAACAGGAAAATAAAAAACAACTTTTTTATGTTATGTTTTTAGGCCCTAGTGGCCTTGATTTTTGCATTTTTTTTTTGTTTTTTTAAGTAGGCAGACAGGAAAGTGGTGTAGAGAGAGGGGAAGACATGGAGCAAAGGTCGACTGGCCGGGACTGAACCAGCGACGGCCATGTTGAGGACCGGTCACGGGCTTAACCACGACACCAACGCTGCGCCCGGAAAACAAAACAGTGCTGCCAAGAAACATAATGTTCTTGCACCCGACATCTTGTGTGACGAGATAAAGTGTTTAACTTCGTACCCCTGTTGAGGAAACAGCCTGATATAGTTGATCAACTGGACAGCACACATTAACACCTGACTGGTGTTTGTACATCAGGTTTGATGAGTCTGATTTCAGGTTCCACATTTAGCTGCTAGGTTCAGAGTTTGGTTGAACAACATGAACAACATGATGGTTTATCAACAGTTCCTCCACCTTTTGTTTCTTCAACATTTCTTGACCACAGGGTACCAATGTTTTGAGGGTTACTTTCAGTAAGATAATAAAAACGTGTTAAAAACTTTAAATTTCAACAGCAAAACATGGCTAATAAAGTGAAGACTAACTGGATTTACTCTGACAAAGGGTAGGGATGCTGAATGGATATAATGAGCGGAAAAAAAACAAAATCCTTATATGAATGTTGTCCAGGACATTGATTTACAAAGTTGGGGTTGTAACCTTACTTGGGGACCTTCATCGACAGTTGGGGAGAGATTGAGATTCAAAACAGACATTAAATGAGAAACATTTATGTTTAGGTGCTGAAAGATGTAAAAGCATCAGTTTAAAAATAGACAAAACCAACTACTTGCTGCTGCTCTTTAAATTCTTATTCTGAATGATTTTGTAGAAATATTTTTATACTCGACCAATAATTTGGGTCATGAGTCGACTCAGATACCTTTTTGTGGGTCAGAGGATAAAAAATTTAGAAACTTCTGGCATAGGAAACACAAAATGGAGCAAAGATTTAACTGAAAAGTGAGACTCATGCTGATTTTCTAAAAAATGCAAAAGATAAAGGCCTTTAGTCTTTGGAAAAATGTGTAGACCATACAATAAAAAAAGCAAAATACTTATTCTTTTTTACAGAAGCTGTGAGAGATACCTTTCAAAAGAAAGGCATGATATATTTTGGCATTAACAACATATCTGCAAAGGTCTGATATGGATATGCAACAGTGATGGTGAAGCGATGCAGGACTGTAGGGCTTTTGGATGAAGCAGAGACGCAATGCAAACTGTGTGATTATTTTTTCCCAGGTATCCGAAAAAAAAGTATACAAAAATATGTAGATAGTTAAAATCAGGTCGATCAATATCAGTTATCACCGTTAACAACCAACATTTTCCGGTTGGTTCATTTCTAACCTTTAAACATATAGGAGTGAAGGAGGCGGTTTTACTGTGTTGTAACTGTGTAATTATGAACCTGCTGGGAGGCTTTGAAGATTCCCTAGAGTTCCCAACATGTCTGGGCAGGCCGCTGATTTAAACAAAGTAAATACAATGGTTAACCTGCTGGCGAATCTTAAATTGTGACTTTAAAAGGTCTTTGAAGTTAATCAGATCATTTAGTAGAGCCTGGACCTTTGGCTGAGTGGTTAAAGTGGACATTCTCTCAACCTCCCCATCCTGTTGCACAGCTGATGACAGGAACATCCGTTTTCTTAATGCTACTAATGTGTGTGGATTTTGTGGTATGCTAAACCAAGAATTTTGCAGGAATAGCTTGAGGTATAAGTAAACATGTTGCAGTGGTGTTGAAAACTCGGTTGCATAATAAAATAGCAAATGACTTCGGGTCCAGTTCCAACAAGAAAGCAGTTCCTCTGAACTCAGCTCATCATTTGCATATCTAATAATAAAACATTCTTCATTTAATAAATCAAACTGGACGTACCTGTTCAAGCTTAAAGATGTGCTGATTGAAATAATGCTGAAGACGCTCGTTGGCAAAGTTGATGCAAAACTGCTCAAAACTGTTGTTCTCAAAGTCCTCAAAACCAAAAATGTCGAGCACACCGATGGACAAGATCTGAAGGTAAAAAAGATACATTAAAAATCTGTCTATGATGCATGTTCTTCAGAAAGAATGTGCTGATAATTTTATAAAATTTTAATTATAGTTGGTTAAATTGAAGGTGTGCTCCTTTCAGGAGATCGTTTCTGTTTTACTGGTGGACGACTTCTGTCTCACTTTACCTTGGTGGTCTCCTCCAAGTCTTTGATGTTCAGCAGAGCGTGATTGATCCTGAACACGATCCAGTCAAACAGAGCGCTGTACAGAGACTTGGCCATCGAATCTCGGACTGTACCAGCCTGAAAGGAGAAGGAACACACTGATTGTTAAAGATGTATTAGGAAATTCACCAAAAGGTCCACTTGACTTAATTAAGCCCTGTTGACTCATATCTGGACAACTCGAAAGTTGCCCCCTACCAGGCATGGGCCTGCATGGGGTGTGCTTGCTGCAAGCAAACACAGATTTTTATTCACTTATTCTATGGGCTTAGTATAGCAAATAAAAAAAAAATAAAAAAAGTGTTGGATTAACCCATCTGATATAACCAAGGCCATCGATGCAGAGAGGCGTATTGTATTACTTTTATATAAATGATATATTTTAAGTTTTACTTTTTTCTGCTCCCTTTTAGAAATGATTTTGTTTTATTGAATGAAATAAATAAACTAAACCAGGTACTTCAGGGGCCTTCAGTTCAGTTCTGAGTTCCTTTACCGACTCCAAGAGCTGTGCGCTGACGAGGGTCACTTCCAGAGCTATTTTCATCTAACCTGAGTAAAGTTTGACTACCTGCCATCATGCATCTCCTACCAGGAAACCAACAAATAGAGGAGCATCTGATTGGTTGTTGTGGCATGTCGAACAGCTAAAGTTCAGATTTTCCAACTCAATCCTAGGCTGCTGACACGCCTCAGATGCTTAAATGCTCATGAAATGCACTGCAGGACCTTTTAATCTGCCCTAATGTGCTTCAACCATAGACTAGAAATACAAGACGGATAGATCAATAGATAGATATCACACTCATTTGTTTGGGTCATGTTTATCTCTAAGGAAGTTGAGCCATTTTATGAATTTCTTAGTTTATAGTGATGCCAGATGTTGAGACAAAACCTAACATTAAATGACAGGAGAAAATATTTCAAACTACCGTAAAGCATTACAAGCCTTCTAAAAATCAGACTTATCGATTTGTCCTCTTTACTGCTGTTATTGTTCTAATTTCCCCTGTGAGGGAAAAACAAAGATTTTATCTCTGACTCCCAGGAAGACACATCTGTATTAGATGTTACCATTTGGCCAGATGTATTTGACTTCGTGGCTGCTTTTGTATTCGGCACTTGTAGAATATATAAAAAAAAAATGGATCAAAACATATAGAATAAATGATTTATCTGTGAAGGTCATATATAAAATGAAGACACAGCAGATTCTTTTTTTGTTTTTGTTTTGTTTTTGAGCTTTTTACGGCACTAGTGGCTCGTTTTTCTGACAGTAGGTTGACAGGAAAGGGGGTATGAGAGAGGGGAGAGACATGCGGGAAAGGACCACAAGCTGGATTCGAACCTGGGTCGCCGGCGTCAAGGACTAAGGCCTCCGCACATGGGTCGTGCGCACTAACCACTGCGCCACCTGCACACCCTGACACAGCAGATTCTTAAGAGTTTTCTTTCCCAAAATGTTGCTTTTCTGTTTTAAGAATCAAGCTTTTAAACATTCATCATAAAATCAATCCCCTCCCCATAGTCTTATAACTGATATACAATATCCCAGAAAAGGTAAATAAACAAAAAAGCACACAGAAGAAGAACCACACTATAGACAAACTGAGACGTTTTATTCCTTCACTCTCATTTTACTGAAACTGTGTGATTCTTGTATTTTATTGGAATGATTCCACCTTCCAAAAACACCACAGATTTGGGGCAGAAACTCCTGAGCAGCTTCCCCACATTAAAACATCCCTTCCTCTGAAAAATTCACCAGATTGTGCAGAAACTCCCACCCAGCATCTCTTCATTGCATCAGATTTTACTTTAACTCTCTGTAAATCAAATGATGAGCGCTTTTCATTAATGGATGGTAGGCAGGTTTAAAGTACTCATAATGAATGGAGAAAACATAAAAACCTATTAGTAGATTTATTTGACTTTTTTTTTTGCATTATTGTAGTTAAAAGACTGTTGAGACTGTTGGAGTAATATTTACACAAAGACCACCCAGTGAGCTAACATAACAGTAACTGTTTGTTCACTTAGGAGGACTCCTAAATATCCAGCGGGTCATTACGAGGTTTGGTGGGAATATTTAACACACAACTGTTTTCTCGGAAAGTCTGGAGATAAATAGTGCCAAGATGCAGTAACGGAAAAACGCAAATTCCTCACGTTTCTTATTCTCTAATACTTGGGTGGGTTTCATGTTCAAATCTGTAGAAACTACAATTTGTTCAGGATCTGTTGTGCGTTTGATGCCTCTTGCTTGTAGACCGTGGCGCGTGTTTGTTTTCAGAGCGGAGGTCCCAATGAAAACTATAAGGGGGGGGGGGGCTTGAAATGCCTTCCCTTCACTCTGCACATGCTGAAGGACTCTGTGATCCGGAGCTGCTGCACCCTGTCCTGTAAACATGGCTGTGCCCGACGCAGAAAGACCAGGAGATGTGATGAGAGGGTTGACTACCCGCCTTCAATGGTGCAGGAACTTAGTCGGACATACAGCTGGGGGGGGGGGTCTGTCAGACAAACTTGCCATAAAGTGGGTGTTACTGTATTAATTTACCCCAAAGTATTTTAAGTTCAACATCAATGGTGCCTTAAGGACGTGTTATAGGATTATAGTATCATTACAGTCGTCATTACATTACAGTCAAAACAATTTCTAACGATTTTAGTTGTTTTTTTTTTATTGTTTTTATTGTTTATTTTATTATATTCTGTCCCCTTTCCTCCAATAATAAACAACCAAACAGATCAGGGGAAACAACGATGGAGAATTTGGGTTTGGAGCCAAATTATTATTAAAAAAAAAAAAAAAAAATTCTGCCTTCTCAGAAAATTCTGTTTAATCCTTAATATGAAAAGAAAGAAAGAACGAAACACCTGCAAACCTAAGAAGACTGACAAGACAAAGACAGAGAAGCAGCCAGGAGGTCTTAATCTGCACTGAAATTCATCAGATATTTTCAGCTTTTTATACCAAAAGCAGAGAGGCAAATGACTACTGGTCTCAAAACAAAACAAAAAAGAATTACATTAAAAAAATCTAAAGGTAAGTAAAGACAACACTGATTTAACCTGTCTAATAAACCAAGTGATAATGCAGAGATTCTGGTATTAACATGATCAATCAGAGCTCTTCAGGGTAGAAGTTTTAATTCCAGATCGTCTCTAAAAGCTGCTAAGCTTGAAACCGAAGCATCTGTTTCTGTTTGGTGTTTGGAAGAACTGGGAAGCAGCTGCAGCCTCACCTCAGCCAGTTTGTAGGGAACAATCAGCTTCTCTCCCACGGTCACCGTCTTCCTTGTCGTCAGAGCTTCAAACAGCATCTCCTCTCTCACCTGGCAGTAACACAAGTTTCGATTTCTAAACATCCCTCTACCTCACCATTGAAAGCTGGTTAAATTAGTGCGGACTTTATTTTGTCCTGGATCAAGCAAAGTGAAGAAAAACTCTTCTGCAGTACCTCCAGCAGCTCTGAAACAACCGGCAGCACCTCAGGATTACAGATGTCGATGGAGTCGTCCCTGTAGGTCTTCCTCTTGTAGCGGATGTTTCCCAGGTGAAGGATGGCCGACAGCAGAGAAAAGATCCTGGCAATAAAAAAATTTAAAAAAAAGATCCTGTTTTAAACCTTTAAAGAAGCAAAGATGAGACAGAGGTGGACAGTGGTTTCCCTGCTTCACTCACTGTTTGCGTGTGGCTGGGAGAAATCCCACCATCTCCATGGCCAACTGGAGCCTCTCAAAGTCATGCTTCAGGTCCTCTCCTTCAACGGTGAAACAGTCCTACAAGAAGCAGAGCCTGGCTGTTAGCAGCCGTGGATCCACTGGGAACCATTACTGCTTATTATGAGCTCACTCAAGCCTGCTGACATAAATTCTCATCATACTTAATGCAAACTTGCTTAAAATACCTTTTTTGTTTGTTTACTTTGCAGCTGAGACGGAAACATCATGGTTTGCCTAAATCAGAGAAAATGAGCCACTCGTGCTAGAACAACCTATGAATAGGACTCTCTGGGTCAAACCATATAGTAACACTCCAACCTGATGTGCAGAGTGACTTTTCTTCACTTTCCGCTCAAGAAGTGGAAAATCTGGCCCGGCTTCCCCCTTTAAAACCAGTCCACAGAAATTTGGTGAGCCGTCAAAAAGCAGCCAAGAGAAGCAGTGATTTATGGCTTTGTTTGTGTTGAAGTGATGTATGACAAACTAAAATAGTAGTATGGATAAAAAGGAGGCATTCGTCTTTAAACGAAAGCAGGGATGTGTGAAAGAAGGCGATCATTTAAATACATACGTTGAACGTAACCAAAGTGTAAATTAGGACAGCAGATGAACACAGCGCACTGCGATAAGAAAGAAAACCCTTCATTACAGTAAGGCTTACTGTATGTAAACCGTTTTGCTGCCATGGATGTTTCAAACAACACAACCTTTGGGAGGAATCTGGATTTGTTTGTCGATGAGGGGAGGATAGACTTTTTCATTTCCACTTCAGGATTAACACAAAGTTAGTGGAGCATCGTAAATTCATTGCAATCTTCGATCACAGAATAGTAAAGATCACAACCTGCCGTGCTCTAGGGGGAGGATAGACTTTTTCAATCAGAGTAAGCATTCAGACTGACTGTACCACAGAAAAAAACACCTTTTAAAATATCTGTAGAAAAAAACACCTTTTAAAATATCTGTAATTCCCCTGCAGTGAGTCAGACCTTCTCACAAACCTTTAAGGTATTTTTAATCAGACTTTGATCAGCCTTCCCGAGAATCTGTCAACAATTTGCTTTGAACTTTGCTGGATTTTTTTTTTCTTGAGTTAAGTCTAATACCTTAAAACCACAGTGTTGACCTAAGCTAGATATATGTAACCAAATTCAGAGGTTCCAGGTCCATATCTGACAGATATCATGACTCCAAACCAGAGAGATGAACCATAGTTTGACTGATGATCTATCAGTTTAAACTCTGTTATCTTTGATATTTTTCAACAATTTAACTAAAATATATTGAAAAAGATCCTGGTGTAAAACTATTATCTGATCAAATTGGAGATTTTTTTTTTTGCGTTTTGGGTTCTTTGTCAAACCAAAGCGATATGATACGAACATTTAGGAGCCTTTCTATCTCTAGAAAAGGACAGAGCAGGCATATTATGGTTAAATCCAGCTCAGTCCAACTCCTAGCTGTGCTAACACTTCTCACCTACATGCTATCATTCTTGTCCTACCGCTGTGGATGAGCGTTAGTTATGGGTTTATTTCTCTCACTAGTTTGGCATCAAGAGGAAATGTTGGGAAAATAATCCTAAACATGTTTAAATCTTACATATAATGCATTTTAATGTAAGAAAATTGCATTCAGCGTATTCATCTTTAATTTGATTCTGCTCTCAGGTTGGACCAGTTGGCCACTCAAAAATATGACAGACCCCCAAAAGAGATTACATATTGGATTAAAAAAAAAGCACATTTCTTTGAAGCAACTGAATATTGTCATTTCCTTCACAGATTTAAATTACTATTTAGATTTACTACGTCTTTTATAGTTTTACAGTTTTCATGTTACGAGAAAATTAGGAAATCAAGGAGGTGCAGATCCGCAACATTTCAAAGCCGAAATACAGTGAAACCAAATGAAATAACGATTAAAAGGAGAGACCACAAAAACCAGAAACAGAACAAATTACAAACATTTCTTCTTTTTTTTTTTTAAACCACCAACCTTCCTTAATCCAGCATTTCCACAGCTGAGTTTTAATCCACTCAGACCTGCAGACTGAGCAATATGGGATAATTAGAAGGACCAAAAAACCCCAAAGTTCTGCCTTTAAAACTGCTAAAATAGTTTCAAACTATATTTCTACGATTTATTGGCTTGCTACCTGAGCAGGTAGCCCAACTAATGATGATATGTATATTCTCACTGTAAATCCTTAAAGCAAATAATCAAATAATCTGCCCAATAAGCAAAAGTATGTTAATGCAGCAATGATAAGGTGGTATGTTTACTGACTGTTAAACAGTAGGAATAGCATTGAGGCTAATCCTCACTCTTTTATAAAACTCAAATGGAAGAAGAAACATTCAGAGCATTAAATGCTCTAAATCGTACTTGTTGTCCTCAAGCCTGCTTTTTTTAAGGATTTAAATTGGAAATGCTGCATTGGAAGAGATCAAAGGTATGTTGTTATAACAGCGGAGGCAGCTACTGCAAGTAGACAAACCAGCATAACTTAGAGAAGCAGCAGAACGGAGGGAAGGCAAAAACAAACAGAGCTAAAATAAACATAAAGCAAACCAAACCAGGAAATACCCAAAAAGAAACAAACTGAGTGGAGGAAGGGGGGCGGGGGTGTGCAGGAAAGGTGTGGTTTACTCCCAAAGCTTTCAGGTGATCTAATTATCCCCATAAAACTGTGCAGACAGGTGTGCAGCTCACACAGAGGCACAAATACTGACCGGTTCGCTCTCATCACAGTAACTGTCCCAGCGAGGCTGGCTGCTTGTCTTTGTCATCTGGAAATGTTAGGGCAGGGGTCACAGGCAGGCAGGTCAGGGTTAGATTCAACAGAGAAGCTCACACATTTCAACATGGCGGCTCATTAAAAAAAAAAAAAAAAAAAAAAAAAAAAAGAAAAATGCAGCAGAACGATCAGCTCATTGCAATTCAGATTAATGTTTGTTTAGGTTGACATACAATACTAGAAAGATTAAAAGCAGGTTTGTAAACATTCATACAAGAACGGGGGCAGAAAGCAGGTAAACAAAACAATAAACACATTCTTACTTTATGTGTTAATGAGAGTCAGTGACTCTGTCACAGATATGAACAACATGATGGAGTTAAAGCCCATCTTAGCTTTCTGGTCACTTAAATGTCAAAAAGAAAGTCAGGAATCCTAATATCCCATACAATTAGATTCAGCATAACACTTCGCAACCTTTCAGTTATTAAACAGGAAGAAATTTGAATGCAATTTCCAAACCTGCTGTAAAATAACAAGGATTGATGATGCCAAAATATTACTAAAACAAAGCTACATTCTTTCCCTGGAAAATGCGATCAGTTTATTTATGTTGTTTGGTATAATAAGATGTATAAAATACATCTATTAAAAACTCACTCATCTTCATGAGGTACGAGTCACAGACAATGAATCTGCAAATTTATTGCATCTTTGACTAAAAAATAAATCTAAATCCTTATAAAACAGACTGTTCACAATATTTGCCTCTGATGACATTTTACTTTAGAAAATGTGAAGATCGAGTTCTCTCTCCTAAATAAAAGCCTGCAGGGAGGCCTCCTCACCCCAATCACATCTGTTTGAATGTGGTAACAAGCAGAAGAAACAATAATCAATGGGAAAACACAGACAGGTGTTAAACGTGTGTTATAATAAAATGTCATGGCAGAGCGTGTTGCCTAGTATTACCGCTTATAGAAGAAGAAACTGATTCAAATTTGACAGAAGGAATAAGCTCCTCCATGGAGGAAAATGCTTTTAAATCGCCTCTAAGGAAAAATAAAAGTTTTATGGAATTGGATGAAATTGCAAATTACTGAATCAATTAATAAGCCAAAGAAAAATGAACTGTCTTTAGATAAAGGAATGGAAAATAAGTCTGTGCAACATCTATTTGAATCCAGTCAGTGGGTTCATCCATCTGAATTTCCACCCATTTGTCAGTAGGGCTGCAGTTCTGGATGCGGTGACAGTTTTATGCCAAAGAAGAAAAAAAACACCCTGAAGGATGCAGAGCTCTAACTGACCTGGCAGCCTGTCAACAAATCATGACAAACCAGGTGGGATCAAAAAATGTGTATGTGAGCAGAAGACACGCTTCAATTCAAACAGAGAATAACTGCCCCCCCCGATGTAAAGAAAAAAAACCTGTTATATGATATGTGGAGGATGTGACCAACGTGCAGCAGCGTGTGCACAAATGTGTCCACGTGTTAAGTGTTTGTATGTGCACTCTGGTGGCTGGGAGGAATGGGAGGAATTCCCTGCTCTGCGTAGGCGGATAGCCTCTACTGGGAGGGGGGGGGTGCAGGTCCCTGGTTGTCATATCGTGACTAGGAAAGCCCAGAGGCGAACAGGCAACATGTTTTATAGGGCACATTCCATACAGACAAGGTTTTTTTTTTTATATGAAACTTCTTTCTATGAGGAGGAAAACCGTTTGATGAGTCAGACGGCATGTGCTAAAACATAAACACCTAATTCTTTTGCAATAGATGTTCCCACAAATATCCCAACGAAATGAAAACAAACAGATGAAACGCAGATGAGAGACTTATAAAGGTAAAGATCTATAGTGTTTGTGAAGGGAAGAGTATTTGAAAGCCGTCTGCAGTTTTTCCTTTGTGTCCTGAGGTTTTGTTTTCCTTTACATTGAGAATGATGAGCTGATGGCAGAAAAACTGGACAAAATATGCCAAAAACATCTGAATACATGGATTCTGCTAGAAGAGCCTCTACCTGACTGAGGTAATGATATTCTTCAGGCTTCTTGAGGTGAAAGGCTCTTCTCTCTTCTTCACTTGCTCCTGCCAGCAGGTAATAAAACACGTGGTAGTTTCTGAAACAAAACACAAAAGGATAAAGCAATGATAGATATATAGATTAATTATCAAGTAAATATGCTTTAAATTATTTAATACAGATGTATTTTAGCGACTCTGGAAGCTGATAGTTAAGCTTTGGGTGAACTAGTCCAACCTCTTAACCTTTTAATGTAAAGCAGTATGTGAGGAGGTCCACCCTAAATTTAGGAAAAATCCATAAAGACCTCTGACAGGATGCAAAGCTAAAACCAAACACAGTCAACTGCAGACTTAGATCTTGGATTTGACGTCAGCTTTAAAAGTTATGAGCTGTCAACATAATACCTGCAGATAGTAACTCTAAACATTTCTCAAGTGGAGTGGGATCTTTATAGTCTCTGGTTTGTGATCAATTCAAACTGTTGTGACGAGTCCTTAAAATTGCAAACGTTTGTTTCTGAGGTTTCAGAGATGTACTCACCGCTCATTGTGCTCTTGATAGACCAACCTCGACTTCTCCAGGAGGTATTTTTCTACATATGCTCTACAAGAACAGATCATAGTCATTACTGTTTAGACAAAAATGCTCTAAGACCCTGGTGGATTAAGATTTAAACTATTATTCTCTAATTGGAGACATTCCAAAGGAAGATGAAATAGAAAATAAGGTGTCAATTAAAAAAACTGTACGAATGTAATTTTTAAATTATTGATTAGCAATACTGCAATTAATCAGGTTTTAAAAGTTAGAAAGCGTCTTGCCATCGACCTCATTCTTTACCCCTTTAAAAGAATCTTAATTAAATCAAAAATCTGCTTTTCCACCTCCAGCATATGCTGATCGTATAAAACATTTTTTTAATTGTTTAAATATAAATCTTCCACTGCTTTGACAAACTCAATAGATGAATAAAGTGTTGAGAACTCGTGGCCTCCTCCTTACCCTCTCACCGTGCCGCTCTCCTGGTAGTTCACCTGAATGAACTTCCCAAAACGACTGGAATTGTTATTGTGCGCCGTCTTTGCGTTCCCAAACGCCTGCAGAGGAGAAACGGGAGAATGTAATCAGAACAAAAGGAAACTTCCACTGAGGTTAGCTGCAGACATTAGAGGTCAGGTTGTGAGTCAACTTGAGGTGCGGACAGTCTGTGGGAGAGTCAAGCATACAGAACATTTATCATGAAATGGTCACTGTTAATAAAGTTGGTGCAGCTCAGACTTCTGCTTCTGCAAAGCTAAAAATGTCATTCCAGCACATTAATTACAGGTTTTGTCGGATTGCTTAAAGTCGGGGTCGGACAAATTGCCAGAGGAACGGTTAAAGAGGGCCAACGGGCCTGATAGCAGGGGGGGGAATGTCGTCAGTGAGTAATGGAATCCATGTGGCTGGGTGGAACATGTGTAGTGGTGGTGCTGCAATAAGGCCAGACAGTGTTTCCTCTCACAACTCTATTTATGTTGTATGGCTGCCTGGAGAAGTATGTTTTTTTATACCATATATAAACCCTGCAGTTATTTGTAGCCCCACCACAAGTAAACAAATTCCTCTGTGAAGCACTGAGAGCTGTCTAAAACCTCGCGTCTGTGAAAAGGGAAAACACCCTTCCCTGACCTCACCCTTCACCGATGCTGCTTACAAACATACAAGCATGCTGACCAAAATGACCAAGACAACTTCAAAAGTCCAAGTTAGTATTAATGGAGCTTTAACTGCAATAAAAGCTACGATTTGATCTGCAGACCATCAAGTGTTGCTAGTATTTGTCTCGAGACAACCAAACCAGATTTTAAGTTCCCATTGATTGGTTCTATAAAATCGTTTTACAAAATATACTCCCTACATCAGATTCCTAAAAATTATAAAGATTATGTAAACACAAAAGTTTCTCTCTTTCCAACCTGTCAAAGACAAAAGATGGATGGGATACAAGGCCATCAGGAATCATCCTAACTGTTGGGCAGAGAGGTGGAAGCATTATGCTCTGGGCCTGAGTAAAGGGGCCATGCAGTGTAGCACAAGAGGAGGATTGTAGCACATGGAGAAGGTTTAACTTTACAAATCAAATTATTAATCCCAAACTTGGAGACTGAAACAACCTCAGTAGTGTCCAGCGACTCTATAACCATACATGCGGAGGAGGCCTTTAGGCAAGATAAAAGTTACAGATTAATCATAAAAAAATGTTTCACAAAGTGTATTTGTATCCCTGCTAAAGTGCATCCAAAAGCAGAAAATCAAAACCAAGTGATGCTTTAAACAATGGAACATATCTCTAAACATCCAAGAATGCGACATCTGATGGAGGATCTGCTGATCTGTTCACGGCACCATCTCCCTGTGAACCGGGTTAACCTGCCTGTTTCAGGAACTGCAGGTCAGACGAGGGCAGATGAACAACAATCTCTCAGCTGATGGGAAAAAATATTCCACAATCTGCAGCCAATGAAAACCCAGCAGAAATTGGAGCGCTTCTTGTTAACATTCAGCAGGAAGCAGGATGTGAAACAAGTAAAACACAGAAAGCTGATTTATGTTGGAGCTCTGGTTGGTTCTTCCACCTGCTCTGAGTAACAAAGAAGCACGTTTTAGAAAGACACAAGACCATTTTTATTAAAGCTAAACCTAGCTGGCTCAATAACAGTAACACATATAAATAAAAAGAGACCTGAGAAAATAGGGTGAAAATAATTTAATCAAAAATGGTGCAGAAAATAAACATTAAATTGCTTTCCCATTTAATTAGAAGAAATAGTGGGAGACAACTATATGGCTTGTTGGGAACCAGAAAGTAAAGTTTTGATTTTTAAAACATCCTTTCTGACACAAATATTTGAGCGTCAATCTCTCCAATCCACAGGCAAACCACAACAATGCATCAGAGCTCCTCCTCCTTCCCGTCATGCCTGTCAAAAACTATTAAGGAACATCTCTGTCACTGAAGTCAAAGAATAAAAAGCATTTGGGTAAAAGTTTATAATATTGATATAAATATTAAAGATACAGATCTTCTCTCCTCTTGATCCCAGAGTCAGTGGGACAGCAGGACGGTCTGTGTTTATGCAGACATGATTCCCACCACTTCAGTTACTCTACCGGGTCAACAACATTATTCTTGGCCTTCAGACCACAGAGTGAGCCAAAGGCAGAGCAGTGACAGACTTGAGGCGGTGCCAGTGAGTTCTGGGTCTAATGTGTCTGAGTGCGACTGCTGCAGGCAGACGGACGTGCTGCCACTAGGATGATGTTATGTTCTCACAAAACTTTTTAATTATTATTAATAATTTTAATTTTTACTTTTGTATCAGAATTTACATTTTATTTTTCTTATTTTTACTTTCATCCAAAGACAATGTGTCCCATTTTAATCCAGATTCTCAATTCTAATTTAAAATCTATTGCCGTCTAAAATTCCATGTCCTACAGTCATAATATGTTTAATAAACAGAACAAGACAGAAGTGAGAAAAGCATCTGATCCAATGCTCCCTTTGTCAATTGTTCATTTTTTTGTGCCTCTTTAGATTATAGATATACTGTGTATAGTTTAAACTTGTGGGGCCTCAGAGGACAGCCATGCAGAAATATCACCATGCTTGTCTCATGCATGAAACCATGATGCTGTGAGAACCACTTCAATTCTTCATTGCTTAACATTTTTTATTACTTATTGTTAAAGCAATTATATTTCAAATTTTCTGAAGTTTATTTTGCACAGAGTCTACCTTCACTACACAATAAAAGGTATTTTAAGAGGATAATTTTTGTTTTTCAGACCATTAAACCTTTACCTATGGAGTCAACCTCTAGACAGTTTTCCCTTTTTTGATAGTTTTTCTAAGAACTTCTAAACATAAAACAGAATTTGAAACCCTGCAGCATCGAAATATGCCACAGAGGATCTCTTGCTGATCTTTTTTTCAAACTAAACAACATTAAGACTGTAAAACTGTAAAAACGAGAATTCTTAGATTAAACAAAAAACAGCATTAGGATTTTCCAGGATTTAACTTGCTGATAGTAATTCCTGGACAACTGATTGGTGCACCTCTTCACCTCTACATATTAATCTTTATCTAAACCACTTGACAATGACTAGAAATCACTTTAGACAAGAAAAAAAAAAAAAAAAAAAAAAAAAAAAAAAAAAAAAAAAATCGCCAAAGAAATGTCGTAAAATAGGATTTTTAGACTGGGTTCTTATTTTTGTCCTCCAGTTGTCATTTTTTTATCTTAAAAACATAATCTACTATATGCTATCACTATCTGGTAACATCTGGATAGAAAACAGGTCAAACTGAGGTTGAAGTCGAAAGGAAATGCCAAAAAACGACATTCAGAAAGCCTCCATTATCTAAATCTCTTCAAACCCAAAGTTAGGCTTTTGACTGGAAGTAAAAAAAGAAGTCAGGGATGGTTTGAAAACAGAGGGAACAACTCTGCACGTGTTGCTGGAACTAAACCACAACAAATCAAAGTTATTCTCTAAAATCAAAGATTCAAGTCATTGATCATTACCTAAATCAGATTTTCATTTTCTGTAGTATCAAGCTATGGCGCTGTGACTTAATATATAGCCTTCAAACCCGATCATGTTTTAGTACATCATCAACAGCTTGGAGGCTGAGCAGACATTTTCTCACTGCCTTTAGTTCCGAGATCATGTGAGCCAAACTGCAAACGGCTTTGTTTTAGTTTCCACTCACTTAAATCAAAAAAAGCTCTGTCATAAAAACAGCATTCATCCGACTGCGCTCGGATTTCAGGATGTGCCACCAAATGTTTATCATTTTTTTCCTTAATTGTAGCTTCACATCCTTTTTCAATGTTTTCCACCAGCTGACTCACCCACTACGGCGTCTGGACAGGAGGACAACAACAAAGTGAAACTGTGGCCAACCTGACCCCTCATACAAGCTGGTTATTTCCCAGTGGTGTGTGTGTGTGTGTGTGTGTGTGTGTGTGTGTGTGTGTGTGTGTGTGTGTGTGTGTGTGTGTGTGTGTGTGT
>JAUZNJ010033571.1:0-13103 GCA_034780135.1 Jordanella pulchra | reverse complement strand
ATTTCCCCTCAGAAGATCCTGCCGTTTGCTGGTCCTTCCCGTCATCAACCCGGAAAACTAATTATCAATAAACTGTCTAACGCACCTCGCTGTCTGGTATTTCTCTCTGGGTCCGCTAAATTCTCTAACTCGTTACAGAATGAGGTGTTATATCTTTAATAATCACATTTAGTACAGCAGAGGTCTTACCGAGGAGTTTGCAGTATGCCGAAGGTATCGAACCATTTTGGTGTCAGAGGTGGGACAGGCAAGAGCCATGTAGCGGTTTCTGAAGGTACCGTAAATCTTCAGGTGGAAGCCAGACTTGGCTGCAGAGTGTCTGTGCTCTCTGAGGGCCTCCACCCCATAAGCAGACAGGTCAAAGTAGAGGCTGTGCGCACGAATCTCAGGCGTGGGCACCTGAGGGTAGTAATACAGGATATAAATTAATACCTTCAAAACCTATATTTCCAGCCCATAAATTGCATACCAAGCAAGACAGATACATTTGAAAATCATCACCTCTGTCTCCAGGCCTCCTGTCACTTTAGAGGAGATTAAAAATAGCTCAATTGTTATTCAGTAGTTAAACCTTGTAGCCACCCATCATTTTCTCTCAAGAGAAAATTGATCAATTTGCTTTTTAGTGACATAAAACAGCAGAGAAGCATAAAACAGCTTTTAAAGCAGCCAGCAGAAGCTGAGAGTAAGGAGCGAGAGACTGGGTGGCAATTGGGGAATGGACAGTAAGGAGGACCAGGTCATATCCTGGGAGAACAATTCAATCACTACAGGAAACAGCCAGAGAGAACAGTGGCCAATAAAAGGCAGCCACACAGCCACTAAAGAGGACGTGATATGAATGGTTATGGTTACATGGAAACAACAAGCCTGGTGCTTGTGCCTATGTGTTAGTCAGATTTTAGCCTGGAGCTTATTACCTTCACCTGTTTATTTTTTCTATTAAAAATGATCCTTGTCTCCTGCTGTCGCTACATATGATCTGTTATTATATGTAATATCTAAAAAAAAGCTTTCATTAGTCAACTGATATGGATCACACAAATATCATAGATGGTTAAAGTCTTGCTGGACTTTAAATCGCTCCATCTTAACAGACATTATGTTCGGTTTTTGGACTGTCTTATCTATACTTAATGACAGCCAGAAATTTAAGACTTTCTGTAATTGTCCAACATAAAGTAAAGTGGAAGAACAAGGATGCAAGGATTTATCAATTTTAACACCTGAATATCCTAGAAGTACTGCTTGTGTAACTGGCTAGTTTTATTTCGATACCCCAAAATGAAACCAAGTGCAACTAAATACTATAGATGAGCAAATTTTCCTAAAGGCTTGTGTGAACTCTAGAGAGATGCAGAGATTTACAGTTCAGGTAGGAGAATCTAGGAATCTTGTTTGCAACAATTTAATCTAAATCAGTAAAATATTAGAAGATGATAGAAAATATTCCAATGAAAAATATACAAAAGGAAGTTAGGAAATTGCCTATCAAATAAAAAAATGGATTTCGATGATCTGAAAATAATTTCACACGCCAGCCTAATGTGTTTAGCGTAAGTTATTATGTGCTTAATTTATTTTCTTTCTACAGAAAACTGGCTTTAAGTTCAAATCGATAACGACAGGCTTTAGTTGGAAAAAGTAAAAAATAACAGAAGGAAACAATCTGAGCGATCTATGATGCATCATTAATTTTTTTTGGAAGACAAACCTTCCTACTTTAGTATTTAAAATATTTAATGAAAAACTTATAGTTTATGTTTGCACCAGTTTTTGCACATATCTTAAAATTATATTGCAACAAATTCCATTTCAGACAGTTGTCAGACTTTTTGTCATTTTTTACTGTTCATTTCCCAGATAAATGAAGTAATGTAATATAATAGGAGGATCAGTGGGGCAAATGTTATGCTCCCCAAATGTCCTGTGTCTTTTATTTAAAGGGGTAAACAAAAACCATGATGACTTTTTACCTACATGCAAAACACATCCTGAAGACACCTCACATGGTGCAGTGTGGTAGCTGCAGCATTAAACAGTGGGGATGCTTTCTTCAGCAGGGACAAAGATTAGGTTTTAGACTTCAAACCGTGATGTATGTTTACCTTCTAAAAAACAAACAAACACACAGCTAAATCTACAATAGAATTTGTGCATCCAGCAAAGATAGTTGATAGTTTTATTTGGATTAGAGAACAATTTGACACCAAAAATGCTAACCCTCTTACAATGGGAAATGTAAGGTATAACTCAAAACATTTACATTTTAATAACTACACGTATTGCCATTTTTATTAGGACCACATCTATCGTTCTTTGAACTCAAAAGCAGACTGTGCAGACCCAATTCTGATTTTAATGAATCTATCTAGCATAGCTAAATATTTTATCATTTTTGTAGGCTCTCATAGCTGAGAATGTACATTAAGGTTTTCCATACTTTTTTTCAGTCAAGGAATTTGCAAAGTGGGTGCCTTTTTTGTTTGTTTTGTTTGTCCTTGTTGTTGTTTTTTGTTTCCCGAAAACCAAAAAAGTTTGGCCTCCACTAGTCAAGATCATATTATTAGAATAACTAAACTAAAATTCTGATCTAATCTGGGATTTTTGACAAGACTTAAAAAAATAAATGCACAGAAGCTCTCAGTCTATTGTGACCAAGCTTGATGTATTTTGTAAAAGGGAATCGCTAAGAATGTATTTTGAAGCGTTACAAATGCATGCCAGTTTCCAGTTACAGTTGGTTAGTTATTTTTTTTATTTTATTCTTTGTATTAGGGCTCAATTTTTACACAAATAAAAATATAATAATTACTGTGAAAGAACTGTTTGTGTCCTTCTTCATTCAAATTCAGGACCTCTGCCACAGCAAGTCATTGCAACTTGCTCAAAGACTTGGATACGTTTATTTAACCAGATGCCCTCCCTACTGCAACTCTGACTTGAATCCAGTTCCCCCACATTTCAGTCAAAAACTAAATTACTTAACACTAATTATTGATTCAGAGCACATTCGGCAAATGTAATGTAATGTAATCATGATTTTGACTTGAGTTTTACAGCTTACAATAATCTCTTATTTATTTGAAGCTATTTCTGACTTTATATCAAACATTCCTTTCATTCATACTTATTTTGTTTTTACACTATCTGTAACTTTAGTGGATAATTGCTTTATTGATGATGAGTTTGAACATCTAGTAGATTTATAAAAACTGGCAGATCTACAAGCCTGATGATCTATAGTGAGCACCATTTCTCGATGGATAACGTCTATGGGTTTCCTCAACAGAGCTACAACCTCCACGTACCTCTTTCTGACTTCAAGAATCCTGAAATCAATGCATGGATGAATTGACAAATATCTACATCAAAGAAAAAGCCAAAAGGTTGTTTCTGACCTGTCTCTGATCTAATCTCTCTATGGTAGCATTAGCTCCATAACCATGGCAGGACTCCACAATGTAGTCAGAGCTGATTCCTAAAATAGAGCAGGAGTCGCCACATGACCCATCAGCGACCACGATCACCCGAGGCCAGTCATTGTGCGGAATTCGCTGCAGGAATTCTTCTGTAAACTAAAACATAAAAGGTCATTAGTTTATTCAATTCTGTAAAAGAATTATTTCCCCCATAAAGATGAAATCTGATTTTGCTCTTTTGTACATTTATGTGTTTCAAATCATCCGCTGTATTCTAATATTAGAAAGAGATCTTTGGTAACATAACAAACAAAAGTTACCATTTTGAAATGATAATTTCATCTATCAAATAAAAGAAGCTATATAAACAAAATTGTCTTGTTGTTGTTGTCAAGCATACAGCGACAGTGGACAGTCCCTTGTTAAGTGTTGGTGACCTTCCAGCAGTTCCTCATACCGAGCATAAATGTAGAGCTAGTGAAAAAGAACAATCCACTTTAACAAGAATAAAATGTAACCAAAATCTGGTTTAGTCTGAATTGTCATTTTCTATGACTGACTGGGGGCTTAAGAAGGTAGAGTGTACACACACACAAAAAGAAGCACTGATCCATGAGTACTTTCTGTGTAAAATAATAGTAAAACTTTTTTTTTGATTTGTTGGTTAAAAGAGAGCACTTATAGTTGCATTAAAAACTCAGCCTATAAAAACAGGGTTAAACACTTATAAACAGGGCTAATATGTCTGATTTGTAGAAAAAAGGAAGGACATTGTTGGCAGAGGTTAAGCAGTGTCTCTCCACAGTCCTAATATAACTACTATGAAGAGTAAAAAAGAAAAAGAGCATGAGATAGAAAGTTATACAAAGCTTACCGCGTAAGCAAGATGAATTGTCACAAGATTTGTGATTTCACAAACTTTCGAAAATACATCTTGCCAGAAGTTGTCAGACAGATTAGCCTTGATACAGAAATGTTTCGGACCAATGAAATGCAGTGTCATGTATGCAACACACCAACCATAAGGAAAGGACTGAAGTAAAACAAATATGGCTCTGCCAGTTTTAGCTGGAATACCCACTATTTAAAAATCACATAAAATCTGCAAAATGACGTAATTTGTGCCTTGTGGGTGGAAAAGATGTTTGCATGCTCCTCCCAATCAGATTTGGTAAGACTCGATTTATTAGTTAACTCCGCTAGTTGTGACACAAATAAAGAATGTGATACGTTGCAGCTACTGCTGCTGCTGTGATGGGTTAAAAGCTTTACCCAATCAGCTCAAAGAATTGTACTCTGTGTCCCTCACGTTTGCAAATGCTTTCCACAGGAGCCTTACTAGATGGATACAGTGTAGAATTCAAAATGAACTACTCATATCAATCTGGCTTATGTCAGGTTATGGCATAGCCAATCTCTGGACCTTTATCTGACAGAGATACTGATCTTAAACACGCATTTCATGATTTAAAAAACATCCAATGTGGGTGACTAAAAAAATAGAGAAAAATTGTCAAAGTTTTCACACAAGAATATAAGACTCATTGCCAAACTAAAATTCCATAATTGCTTGATTGCCGTTTATGCCTCCATAAGTTGAAAAAACTGTTATCAGGTTTAGGGAACAATTGCACAGTGACGGGATGTTTAGGGAGCTTTTTTTTATTTCAACCTTTATATATAAAATCAACTTTTGAAAACTGCATTTTTTATTTTACCTAGCTTATTGTTGTCTGATACTGACATTTGTTTGATAATATTTAACATTTATCTGCGACAAAAAAAAAGCCAAAAATAAAAGAAAACTGTAAAATTGCAAATAGTTTGACGATGCACTGTAAAAGGGAGGGAATAATCTTCCCAGACATAAACCAATTAGATCATTTAAAAAAACATACTAATCCCAAGATGCTAGATGGTGTCAGTTAACTGTGGATAAAAGGAATAACACTGAGAAAAATAAGTTTATACAATAAGGCTAATAATGTCATAATTACGTACAAATGAAGAGCTACTATTTTACTTACTAAAAATGTATTTTTTTTCTTTTTTATTAATTACAGGTGCAATTTATACTTTGTCAGGTGTTTTGTTTAAATGTTCCCTCCTTAAAGATGGTCTAAAGGATATGACTTCTCTTCTTCCATTATCAATTCATCTGCAGGAGGAAACAAGCGGATTTTAATTCAATATATCAGAGTAAGCTATTTATACGAGATATATTGGTTGAGCTGGTCCTAAAAACAGAACATCCTTCAGACAGAGAGATTTATTACTTTTCTCTGGTAAATGTTTGCAACCTCTCACCAGGTTCTTGCCTGTGTTAAGGAGCAAAATAGGCAGCCAAATCAAGTTGGAGGACAGCCAGGCAGTCTGGAAGAGAGAATAAAAAGCTTGTGGAGGGTCTTCAATAGCCTACATTGAAAAAGATCTATGTATAATCTATTTAAGACCACATTGTACAGATAATTTAAAAAAACTCCATCTGTACTCCCAGACCTTTGAAGATTTGGCTGGCTGAAAGGGTAAAAGTATCTGTTATCAAACTCATTGTCTTGTTTAATCAAGACAAACTTGCTAGGTTGGCAGTGGCTTTGAAAGAATAAGAATATGTCAAGATCAGAGAGGTTGGATAAGGCAAGTCTGTGAATATATCAAAGTCTTGCCACAAAATCTGGATTTAGCCAGAGGACTTTGACTTGACCAATCTGAAGAAAATAAACATACATTGATTCAAGCTATTCAGTTGTAGCTCTGGTTGTACGTTTACGGTCATTACCCTGCTGTAAGGTGAACCTGCACTAGTCTCAAGTATTTTACAATCTTTATCAACTTTAGACTTCCCAGGCTCCATCGACTTTCCCATTAACTTTGAACAGCTTTCTTTGATAAGGCTGGCACGTGGAGATTGTGTGTTCAGGGTGATGTAAAGAGTTAGTTCTTTGGCAAAACAGAACTTTTGGATGTTGGCCAAAAGGTTCTCTGCTAGTCTGAAACAGGTTAGCCTTTAACATGTCTGATTTGACTTCCCAACTTTGAACGGGACATTTGGCTTTTCAACTAAAGCTTTATTCTAACCGCTATTTCACAAATGCTTGTTTATGAATAGCATGACTAATAACTGTCCCACTTGTTCTTCCATGAGACTATTACTTTCCTGGTCTGGAAAATGAGTATGCTTTTGACCGGTGGTGATTGGTTGGTGAACAAATTACATAAATGATTATTGTTTCAACATTTTCAGCTTGTTTTTTTTTTAATGACAAAAATAGGTTGTTATTTCAAATTACTGCTTCAGAGTAAAGGTGTTGTAAAACCAGGAACCAGAACAAAGAGGGCTATTTGGTTTCAGTCTACACAAAATAATCCTCCACAGTTAAATAAATCCTTTGGAATCAAAATAGGATTACATTTTAAATCCACTGTTTTGATGCTGCAAAGTGTCAGGGTGGGGATTTGTTTAGACTAATTCAGTCAGTTACTTTCAAGTGACCTAAAAACTGTTGGAAATAGTTGCTTTTAGGTCAGTTTATATAACAAGTGATTTCAGCAAACTAGATTCTTTCAGAATAGGATCAGATTGAATTTGCTTAGGGACTTGTATGCAAGGAAAATATTTGGACAGTGAGTTATTTGTTCCACATGGATTTATAACATTGATAAATAGAATGAAAGGTTTAACCTGAAGATTTTGTAACAACTACAGAGGGTTTTGGGAGATTTAAGTCATTATTAGTTTTGTTCTGCATGGATCAAGAGCCTGAAGGACAAATTTCCTATGATGGAGAGAGCCTTTCTCAAAGGAGAATCACTGAGGTTTTGATACATTTAATTGACCACCAACAGAGTAAACCCCAGCTGCATTAGTTCATTTTTTCCAAGAAGTCTATGTTGGTGAGTTTAACATAGGCTAACACTGCTAAATCAAACAAACAAATTTACTTGGTCAATACAACTGAAGGGAACATGTTATTTAGATTAATTTGAGGAATTGTTTTAATCAGTACATCTCTGTACTGATTGAAATTCATTTAGGCACTTATTCACAACCTAAGATGCAAATAGCGACATACCAATTTTTAAAATTCAATTACTAATATACCCATTTTTATGTTAATGTTGTTTGCAAATAATAATAAACATAAAACAAAAACAAACCAAAACCCCAAAATTGTTGTTGACAAATTAACTTCAGCTGGACACAAAATCCATACAGTAACAAGAATACTCCTTTGGCTATAAGTATTTTGGTATTTTTGCAATCTGATCTAACTTTATAACAATGGCATATACCAATATCCACCTTACCATTCCCTTCTGACCTCCCCAGAGAATTAGTGATAATGAACGACTTCAGTTAATTTTATTCCGATTTAAAATGAAAGTTTGGACCAAAACAACTAATAGGCTAGTTGGAATTTAATTAGTAGTTAGCATTACAACTAAAAACTACATTTCTCGAGACATATTTATTTTAGAGACAATGAATAGTAGAAACTTTAAAAAATGTCACCTTAGTTCCCAGCTGTACTTTGACCTCCACCTTCTGCTTCTTCTGCTCCAAGATGCTCAGCAGATACTCCTGAAACACGCCTATTCTGGTGAAGAAGTGCTCATTGTGCCAACAGCCTTCCATGTTATCAAAGTCCACCCCGAGTCCCAGTAGAAACTTAACACTGCGTGGATCCAGGGCTATTTGCTGGGGCCGGCAGAGCAGTGCGGTCCGGTACCTCTCGTCCAGAACGGTCAGCTTCAGCACCTTCCCGGAGCGGACAGCAACCAGCGCCGCTGTCAGCCCCACGGGACCAGAGCCCACGACGAGCACCGAGATCCTGGCGCGCCATTGCCTGAAGCCGTCCAAGCCGACTTTCACCGCCACGTACAGGGCCACTACCACCAAAGTACTGAGAGCTGTGTCGAAGGCGAGAGCTCCGTACTTTTCCTCTGCGGTTTCCCCGATTCCACCAACTCCGGTGTTTTTCGACTGCAACCCATCCATGCCGCGGGGAAAAAGGACTGGGTGCCAAGAGGTATTTTTAGATGACTAACCGGTCGTCTACATTAAAGCATTCATTGCAAGAGAGGAGAAGACTTTGCCAGCCGTGCACACACTCCTCCAGCAGAGCGGCTCTGGGCGTCCTCGTAGCTCCGCTCTTAGCTGTGCGGCATGACTCCCTCCGTCTGCCTCCCCCTCTTTCTCTCCCTCTCTCCCCCCCAGACAGGAAGGTGTGTGTCCAGGGAGCGTCAGCAGAGATATATCGTTTTTTTGTGAAAGCGTCGCGACTTTGGGAAGCTCTGATTTTTACTCTTTAGGAAGCTATTGATTTACTGTTGCTGAAGTAAGAAAAGCCAGATTTTTCCATTTTCTATTTTGGAAAACAGATGAATTCCCTCCAAAGACCTGAAATAAAAAATGCCTGAAATGTTTGACGTACACATTAATGAGATTATAGCGAATGAATAAAAAACCCGCATTTAATGTTAGCCAGTTTGATTAATATTTGCAATTATGCAAAAAGAAATCTTATAAAAACATAAGATCTGGTTATATGGCCAAAGTCTTTATAACGTATTTTCAAGACTTTCAGTATTTGATCTTTAGTAGTTCCATACAACATCTGGAAATGGAAAATTCTGCCCACTTTTTCCTATTCTCATAATCTATCAGATTATGCAGACTGCTCTTGATTTTTGATTTTTTTTTTATAATGAGTGTTGGCCTTTTTTTTACATTTGAGTAATTCTTTTATGGATTTTACATGTATGCTTGGACTCACTGTTCATCTTCACAATTCATTTTACCATCTAAAGAATCATTTTACCATCTAAAGAAATGCAATCATGATATTTTTACCACCATAATTTATAGATGGGTAAATATTATTGGTCATTTTATACTATTAGATCAATGAATTTTATTTAATAATGTTCACTGATGTTTTTGTGGCAAAGCATGCCTATGAAACTGGGCTCCAGAAATCTTGATTCTGTTATTCTGTAATTCATTTCCCACAAGATCCTTGGATAATTTAACCAGGACTGGACCTTGTCTCTTAAACAAAAAAAGTATTTTAAATCTTAGCTCAGACATATTGATTACACAAGATGTTTTGGTTAATGCAGAGTTCGAGTAATTGACAGTGTTATAGGGCAAAAAGGGTCTAAGTCTTATTCAGCAAGAATGAGATTGATGGCCTTCATTGAAGCAGCATATGTTAATCCTAATGTAATTTCAATACAAATGAACCACAATAAACTGATATGTACTGAAATGTAGTGGAATGTAAAAACCTACACATAAAAACCTGTTCATGGCTGAAATCAAATCAAACATTTGCCCCTTTTATAAAAATACATGTACATAGTAAAATAAAACTATTTCAAAGAGGATCTTCCCTTTAGGAATGATGTCTTTTTTTCTAACCTTTTTTTAACTTGTGGTTTTCTGTCAGTGTGACAAAGATGCAGTAAACCTGTTGAAGTTACATTGAAATGCAGATGTTTCTTCTGTCATCAGGCCACTGTTGCAGCCACTGTCAGATGGCTTGTCAAACGAAAAAAAGATATCTGATCATTAAAGAGTGTTACTCAAATTGGGCTATTAAAGTGTCTTTCAGGGTGGCAGCAAAGAGATTATCCAAAGAACCCTTTCGTAATTCGCATGCTGCGAAAAATGTTTCCTTATTTTAGTCAATAAGTGGAAATGATCTTTTGTAATGTTATTCATTGGAAGTGACTCTATTGGTTTTTAGTTTTTGAAGTCTAAGTTTGGAATATCTGTTTGCTAAAGTTATCAATTTATTACCTAACTCACAATCATTTTTGAGTATCATGTCTCCGAGCACACATAGTTGGCTTAACCTATTTAAGTATTATTTATAATGTACATTTTCCCAGTTAAGCTGAATAATATAAATGGGGCTCAGGAGCTATTGATTGCAGACACCAGGGTTTGATAGATCACAGCTTGAACAATGGCAACAGCAAATAGGTAGAGATAAAAGGATGGTCTCAATACCTTTATGTTTTCAAAATTAAGAATATATTATTTTAGGGATGGACTGTAATCACTTTAAGGGGCGACATTACTAATTTAATGCCCTTAATCAGTTCATGAACAGTTTTTTTTGGTCCTTCTTTTTTGTCTGTTTTTATTTTGGGTTTTTTTCCCCAGAGTTCATAAGTTACTTTAAACGATATAGACTGAGGAAAACAGACCTATTTTATATATAGATAAGGATTTAACTATAGCTTTTATTCCATTTGATTGTATTGCTTCCTTTCTGTCTGGTGCTATAGTGTTTAAATTTCAATGCAGCCCAGACAGTGCTCTTATAAGAAATAACTTCTTTCCACTGTCTTTGTCAGGACCAAGACATGCGCGGCACAGAATAAAAACAACAGACCACACAATTTATGAAGAGGGTAAAACTAATCTAACCTCACTGAGCAGCTGCTGTGGAAATAGAGAATTTGTCTTGTGGATAAACCTGTGTGTATTCTACCACTGCGTCAGATCATGCATAGACCTTTTCCCCCTCGAAGTGGCCTAAACTACATGAGAGGCCCCTCCATGATATTATGGAAAATACAGAAAGCAATCGGAAAAAACAAAAAAGAGAACCTACTGTATCTTGTTGTTACACATGTGACATGCATGATAAAACATCTCTTTCATGGTCCAGTCCTAATGCTGACATAAAAAAGGCAGAGTTGCTCCTGAGTTTGACAATTCAGTTTCTTTAAGGGTTAACAGTTGCTTCTGATTTTACCAAAAGAGACATGCTGGCCCAAAATAATCACCCTGAAGCAGAGAAAACTTAGAAGACCTACACTTCAGAGCATAGCTTATAGCCCGCTTTAAAGATATTTCAACAAATATCCCCAAATGTCATGTAATTCGAGTCTGTTAAAAAGCATTTTCTGCATTGCAAAATCCATAAATGAATCCAAAAGAAAATGTTTTTTTCATTGATAAAAGTCTATTGAAAAGACAATTTAAAATGTTTGTTGTTTACATTAGCCTCATCAATTGACTGATCTTTACTAGCACTAATTTGGCTCCCAGATGCCACCGCCTTCTCAGTCAATCCAAAACAAGATCTTAAGGTATGCCTCACGTTCTCTTATGTAAAAAATTATACCAGAGTCTGAAGGTAGGAAAGAACTGCACTTTCTCCCTTGTCCTATGGACGGTCCACCTTCTCCTGTGTAAAATCCACCACATAAGACAGTGAGACAGAGATAAACTGACATCTTATGTATTTTGCTTTCTGTCCTGTGTTCTGTCTACATAGTTCTTCTTAAGCTCTTTAGGCACACTTGGGAACAAGCTTTTAATAATTGCATCTCACATGATGATTTATTATAGTCAGGAGTTCAGTGCAGATAAATTTGTTGTTGACTCATGTTTATTTATTTGTCCAGCACAAGTTAAATAAAGTCATCACTTTCCTTGGCTGACATGGACTGTAGCCTGAGCTACAGTCTGAAGAATCATAAAAAGCAATTGTTAGTATAAAAAAGAAGGCTTTCAGATTTTTCAAATTAAACAAATGAAGTTGTTCAGCTTTACCATAAACAGAAGAAGCCCCTTCAGGAAACTTAATCTTCTGTCCACTTTACTTTAAGTCATGTTTGCTTTCTATCACCTTTTTGTAAAAAGGCTCTCTTGTTATCTTTTTTTTTATTAATTTTAGTTAAATCCATCCAAGTGTTTCACAATTTTTTTTTCAATACTTTTAATGCATTCCTTTAATTAAATTATTTCCTAGTTACTTTGATCATTTATATCTGCACTGATGATGACTTTGAATCGTTGGTGGATATCCCTCCCCTGACTTAATTACATCTGAATAAAGTCAGATGCCTTCAGACAGCATCTACAGTCTTCCTTCTAGCCATCTTACTCTTTATTTTAACTTTTTTTTCTTCTATGTCAATTTTAAATCTCCATAAAAAAAGTTTTAGTATCCTAATTTAAAAAAAATCACAGCATCTCAAGGAAAAAAAAAGTTTATTTTAAAATCACCTGCTCCTCCAAAACCCTGACAGCTCAGGGTGCAGACCAGGAAGCAGAATTGTGCATCTTCTTTACTCTTACCCATTTATTACTCCATCTTTTTACCCACAACCAAAATCAAATAAACTTACAAAGTGCCCTAAAGAAGTGAATCATTATAATGTTATTAAAGTTAAAATGACTCAAACTGGAGAAAGAGTTAAAACATTAAATTTGGTTTATTTAAAACACAATCTCTTTTTTTTAAAACACTTGACTTGATGTGTGACAATGAGATTGATTTATGTTGTCTTACAGAAACTTGCAGCTGCAGCAAAAGGATTATGTGAGCATAAATGAGGCAACTCCCTTTTCCCATAACCAGAAATTCTGGCTGAGGAGGAGTAGCAACACTCTCTCATTCTGACTTCCTGATTAGTCCAAAGCCAGTTAATAGTTACAATTCTTTTGAACATTTAACCCTTAGTTTCCCTCTTTGTAAATTGTAAAGCAACAAAACCTCTTCCGTTTGTAACTTCTCCACTGGGTCCTTACTCGAGTCCTTTTAGAATCAGTTTTCAGAGTACCTATCTAATTTAATGTTAGATCAGAATCAGAATCAGAATAGGGTTTATTGCCATTGTTAGTGAAGGAGTTCACAAACTAGGAATTTTTTATGG
>JAUZNJ010033570.1:0-13103 GCA_034780135.1 Jordanella pulchra | reverse complement strand
ATATATATATAGTGACATATAAACCGCTAACCTCTTTTTTAATAACAGTTCTCCTAAAACTGGGTTATTGAGGAAACATTTATGAGTTCAAATTATTCAGAAAAAATGATTTGTGGGTTCTTAGAAGAATGTCTGCAGCTATCGCCTGTCGAAATCTATCCAGAGTTCTGTTAATATACGTATAAGACAAGTCAAAAGCCGTAAAAGAGCTAACATCCTAGTATATCTTTACTTCGTCACTGACCTTTTATCTAATGAGTGTCCATCTTTGAACAGTTTAATTTATTTTATTTTCCGATCTCTGTCGCGACCTTGTGGACCATAGAACATGTATGAATTGCATGACACACATATATGTTGATACACTTAGCTTGTATTACTCTAAATTATATGTATCCATTCTCTAAGTTTCATAAATTGAGCCTCATTTATAACAATTTACAAACAGGCATTTGTACGAGTACCTAAGCGCGTCACAGGACCCCGTGACAACGCAGGGAATTCAAAAATTCAAAACAAACTGCGCACTGTTTGTTGTTCAGTCATGGTAATGTTAACTCTCGGCATGCCAAAGGATAAGTGACATTATTTTCTCGTTATAATGGAAATAGAGGACAAACACGAAGTTGGCTCAAATGTAAAATCAGTGGAAAAACCTAAGCCTCCTTCGATCGATGATTTCATCGTTTTGAAACCCATCAGCCGCGGCGCCTTTGGGAAAGTCTACCTCGCTCGGAAGAAGAGCAATGCTCGTTTATACGCCATTAAAGTAAGACGTTCGCCCTAAATTGGGATCGATTATATTCAAATGACGTTTTTGTATCTGAGTTTGGGTTTATGTTGTCTTTTCGTCGCTCTAGGTAATGAAGAAGGCAGACATGGTGGATAAAAACATGACGAACCAGATGAAGGCAGAGAGAGATGCCCTCGCTCTCAGCAAAAGTCCCTTCGTTGTTCACTTGTTTTACTCCCTCCAGACTGCAGCAAAGATATATCTGGTAATGCAAAGTGAAGATGCCTTCAAAATATACTGCTAAAAAAAACACATTTTAATAACTGTACGTTATCAAGCCTGAGCTGAGCAGTTAAGTAGAAAATTCAGTTCAAAAATCCTTTATTTATCCCTAATGGGAATTAATTGCATTTCACAGAGAACACCAGAGCAGATGGCTTCCAACATTTATTTAAACAAGTCTGGTGAAGCGGGAAAGAATGCTGCCTTCATCAATTTAATGTTTTTTTCAGGGTTGATCTGGAGAAGCAGACCAACGAAGGCATCCTGACTGCCATTAGTTCTAAATGAAGCACTAAATGTTTCAGATGTTTTAATATTAAATAGTACATCTTTGTTTCAGGTGTTATTGGAGCAGGGTGCTTAATCAATTTTTATTGATTAATTACATTTTTGTTCATGAAGATTTCATTTTTGGAAAATCTGGATTATTTTTCATCAATCGCCAACATCAGTTCATCACTTTTTGTTTCTTAGACGTCTCCTCGTACTGATAAACTATCTCACTGTGTGATACCACTACCTGCAAACATTTAGTGTTATATTTCCAGTGTTTAGTGTGAAACATGAATATTTTACAAGCATGTTTCAGAACTCAAATGTTGGCCTTTAAATTAAGGTCACCTCCCAGAGGCCATGATGGAAATCAATGCTAGTTTTGAAAGCAATTTATGTCATTATTGTATAAAACTATATTGAGAAAGAAAATCAATTAAACTGATTCATTGGGAAATAAATCAGAGATTAGGTGTTTCATCCATATAACTCAGCCTGGTTTAGATTAGCAAATTAGCAGTGTTTAGATCCTATCATGGAAGAGGTTTCAATGGCCTAGCAGCTGCATCCAAGCCTTCCATCTATGTGTTTTCTCTGCATCTTAAGGTCTAGTTGTAAATAATGAGTTTTTTTCCAGCATGCAGGTTGGTGAAGAGAGAAAGCTTCATACATAATGATATAATGAGTGTAAAACAGCAGGTTTTCTAACTGACTGACTGAGGATTTTCCTGTTGGCTTGTGGTGAAGTCGTCTGGTTTTGCTGTCGTATGATTCTACTTATCAAGCCTGTTTCTCCTTTTAATCATCATTTCAGCAATAATTCTAGTATTTAGAATAACCTGACAGTATTTTTGTTCATTTTTTTTCCAAAGGTGATGGAGTACCTCATCGGCGGGGACGTGAAGTCCCTCCTTCATATCTATGGATACTTTGAGGAGGACATGGCTGTAAAGTACATCTCTGAGGTTGCGCTGGCTTTGGACTACCTCCACCGCCACGGTATAATCCACAGGTACGTGGCGTCGTGCAAAGAGGTGTTAGATTATTATCAAAACAAGAGATCTGTGCTCATGGTGTGCTTGGATCTGTTCAGGGACCTGAAGCCAGACAACATGCTCATATCCAACGAAGGCCACATCAAGCTGACAGACTTTGGCCTTTCAAAAGTCAAGCTCGACCGAGGTAGTGTGAGATAAAATAAATCTCTAAGCATCGTCTCTTGCTGTATGCTTGTCTTCTCTTTAATACGTGCGGTTTCTGTGTCAAACAGAATTGAGTCTTATGGATATCCTCATGACTCCTTCTTTGGTTAAACAAAAAAAAGACTTTTTCCGCACGCCGGGTCAAGTTCTCTCTTTGATCAGCTCCTTTGGATTTGTAAGCAGCGTTTATAAGATTTCTTAAGCGTACAGGACTTCTGTGTGCTTCAATCTGTCTCTTTATTTTTGGATCTGCAGAACACACCTGCAGGAGAAGGCAGGCGACACTGCAGCGCCTCGGCTGTGTCCAGACCGATGTCCTGCGGCAAAGTCAAGCAGAAGAACAACTCGCTTAATTCTCCTCTGAAGAACAACTCGGATCAGTCGTTTTCCACAGCCGAATACCTTTGTAAACTGAGTATGTAACTGAAAACTTCATATACACATGGACATGGATTTGTATAAATTAGATGGAAAAACTACATAAAAAAATCAGTGAATCAAGAAATGATAATGGGTAGCAAATTATTTCAAATTTCAATTGAAGTTTTCCTACTCCAGATTGGGTCAAACTATACATAAAGGGTTAAATGTATATATACAACCCAACCAAACCCTTTAGCTTTATCAGTAGATTAGATTAGATTAGATTAGATGAGTTTTATTGATCTCACAGTGGAGAAATTCACTTGTCACATAGTGGCAAAGTAGATAAGAAGGTGCAAACAAGGAGGAAAAGGTGCATTAAGAATAGACAAGCAAGCCCTGTATATACAATATATACAGTATATCAAAAAATCACACAAAATTAAAGATATTAAATAAGGGATAAAAAAATACAAGGGAGTTAGCACAGTAGAAGTGCTTTCTCACCTTTTTTGTCTGGATTCTTATTCAGAATTTATTTTTGGTTAAAAGTTTTCCGATCACGTTTTCCAGTTTTTTTTTTTAATGTTTTTTTTTTTTTTACTTTAAACTTGTGTATTTGGTTTATTTTATCTTTTTAAAAATATAACTTTGCAGGAATTCGACTTCTCTTCCCAATGTTGTCGAAATACTGAGATTTGAATATAAACATGCAAACTTTAGAGGAGACAGAGATGTTTGAATATTAGCTGCATCTGTTAAATTTAAAAATGATTGTTTGATTTATTTCTTACAGGACCTAAATCCAGTGTCTTTGATCCTCAAAAACTGGAAAAAAACCTGACTCCCAGGTTGCTGAGGACCAGGAACAGGTTTGAGACGCTGAGTGCAGGAAGCACCACCGACACCGAGTGCGGCATCAGTCCCATGTGGGAGTGTGAGGAGGTCAGTGATGGTGAAGCAGCTCTAGCTGCTCCAAATAAGACTTTCTGGAAAATAATTAATGTTTTTTGTTATTTCTTTAGAAAGAAAAGGAGCACCTGAATGTGCAGATGTCTAGACGGCAGTCTGAGGTTAAAGGATCCCAAAAAGCCTGTGGAGTTTCTGCCAAAGCTCCCCACAGTGTGTCCAAAATGTCTAATTACAACCAACTTATAGAAAGTTCTCCCTACGTTAAACCTCAGCCTTTCTCCACAACTGGGTTTGATGTTTGTCCAACAGAGAAGGAGAACTGTCAGCTAACAGTTCCCTCATCTGTAAAGAGGACATTTTCAGAATTGGAAATAAGTCCAGAGCTGCTGGAGAGCAGAGCCAAGAAGACAAACGCAGAGTACAAGAGATTCTTTGAGCTTCCAGGGGAGACCTCTCAGAGTCACACTGGTCTCACTGGGACGTTTTCCACCTTCCAGATAAACAACTTCCTGAGTTCATCTAAAGAGAACATGGCCGCTGAGCGCCGGAGTCCGAGGCGCTCCAGTCCCATTCCTGTTGACGTAGCGAAGACTCTGTTCAGTGAGCTGGAGGACGTGTTTGAAAATGGAGCTGAAGACTTTCCACCGTCCAGTTTCATGTCTCCTGGCAACGCTGATGTTTGCAGGAGCTTGAGCCTGGACTCTGACGGGTCCATGCATGAAACATCTCCCACCACCGACAAGCCGTCAGAAAGCAGGAATTCACTATTATCTGTGGAGAAGAAGAAGAGAACCAGGTCACTGTCCCAGACGCCTACTGTTACCACAGCAACGCCTCAACCGGTTCAGAGTGAGCAGAGAGGCAGATCCCAGTGTTCCCTCCTTAACAGACTCCATGACGTCTCCTGCAGCGTCTCCCAGTCGCCGTCTTTCCTGAAACCACGAAACGGCGTTGTTTTCCGCAGCTACTGCAGCTCCATCAACCGCTCCAACGTTTCTGGCGTGTCCAGACTCAGCTGTGGATCTGTGGAGGCCATGGATGTGTCGTCCACTGCTCTGAATCAGTCTGCCTGTAGCACAGCGACGCCTGTGCAGCGGAGAAGACGCTCCGACAATTCTCTTTATCAGGTGGGTTTTCAGGGATGGGGAACCGTTATAGATTTTAGCTAAAACAACGTGATGTTCAGTCCAATTTCTTTTTGCTTCTATGTTAATAATACGTTTTTATTTTCATTTATGAATATTTTTTCTATCTTTTTTTTAATTCAATAATTGTTTTTTTTTAATTTGTTTCTTTTTATCTTAAAGATTTTTTATGTTCTTTTTTTTTCTGCAGTTAATCGTTATTGTTAAGATCTACATTATTTGGCTTTTTTTTTCCCACTTTTTTCTTTTTGTAAAAGTTTTTAGACTTTGCTTGAATCCTTATTTTATTTTTATTTTGATGGTGTTTAAAGATGTTTGTTAGTTTTGCTTTTATTTTGTTTTTGTATTGCTGGTTATGTATTTGTTGTGTCTATATTTTTTGTGTGTGTTCATTTTTCTTTAAATTCATGTTGGTTTTGATCAGATTTCATCACATTTTTATTTAATCTTGTTTATTTTTCTATCCGAATTGAATTCTTGAAGTTAATATTGCAAATTACTGTTTGTGATTCAATATTTTATTTATTGTAATTTAAGCTGGATAGATACAGTATAGATACTAACTAGTTATTACTATATATCGACTGTTCATAGTTTTATTTTTGTTACTTGGTCATTTTAAAAGGCAGAATTTATGCATCATTGTTAACATTTCTCTTTTAAAATGCTCCCTTCTTCTCAGACTCCTCAGCCCATGTCCATTTCCCACACTCCTTACCGGACTCCAAAGAGTGTCCGAAGAGGTGCGCTGCCTGTTGAAGGTGCTCCGATTTTGGGAACCCCTGATTATTTGGCTCCGGAGCTGCTGCTCGGGAAACATCACGGTAAATAAGTGGAAGCGCTTTGTGCCACATAAATCCTCCCATCCAATCAGGTGCTAATAAAATAGCCTGCTGATTGTCTCTCTGGCTCTCGTGACGACATTCTCTTTTAGTTTCAGGAAGGGCTCAGTTTGGTAAGTTCCTTGCAAGTACGCTTGCATGTTTCCCCTGCCCGGCTGCTAATACTTTGTAGAAAGACAGCTGATTCTGCCCCATTTTCCCATCCCTTTGTTTCTGCCCTTTGGATCTGGGAACAAACAGGGAGTGATAACAGAGGAAGGAGGCGTGGCGGTTAACAGCAGGGGAATCTGGATGTGCTTGTAACTCAACAAACTGGGATCTGCTTCTAAGATCTGAAGGTTTTTGGGTGAAATGTTGAAACATGCAGACGCTGCAAAATGATAAACAAAGTCAGTTTCACAGTTTAGTTTATTTTTAGCCTGATTTTCTTTTTTTTATTACTATTATTACATGAAATATTCAGAATTTTAATCATCATTTTGACTCAAAAGTTTTAAATCTGCAAACAAATGATTTATCTGCTGTCGAAGCTGAATTTTATTACAATCTTGTGTTATCCTGACATTTGCATGTTAAAGTGAATAATTGCTGTGATTATTCTCCTGTTACTGTTGCAGTAGAGTTAAGGCAGGGGTCTGCAACCTCTGGCTCTTTGGAAGCTCTTAAAATACAACTAATGTAGTGGAATAAGGCCTTAGAAGCTTTACTGGATTTCAAAAATAATTTCCGATCCATGTTTTTAAAAAACAGAATGACATTAAAATACCAAATGAAAATGTTTTTAGATCTACTTTTCTTATTGTTAGTTTGGAAATTGTTTTTTTTGTTTGTTTTTTTCATTAAATGATTAACTTTGAAGGAAAAGGAAAATCTTTGCTTCATGTTTATGAAACGTTTTTTTAAATTTTCTAATTTTAAAAGTAGAAACTCAAATAAACTGTTGGTTGTTTAAAAAGGGAAACAGATTTAATGTATCAGATATTAAACTAAGATGAGATGTTTTGTTTTATTTATAAGGTCATAATCAGTCAACAAAGCTTCAATAGGCAGAATCAGGCAGACTAAGGACAAAACGGCTCTTTGAATTTTAACGGTTGCAGACCCCTGAGTTAAGGTAACCTTCTCCACGCTCCATCTAACATGGTCCTTCCTGCTTCAGCCACTGCAGCGCAGTCAGGTCACACTAACAGGAGTCACTGGGGGGATGGTGGATGTTAGCATCCTGTAGCTCATTTGAAAGCTCAATCCTTTCTGTTTTTTTTCCCGGTCAGACTGCATGGTGGATTGGTGGGCGCTCGGCGTGTGTCTGTTCGAGTTCCTCACTGGAGTGCCGCCTTTTAACGACGAGACGCCTCAGCTGGTTTTCCAGAATATCATCAACAGAGGTCAGGCTAAGTGCCAAAACCAACACAAAGCTTTAATGTTCATGGTTCTTTATTTCAAGCCTGTTGAACAGCTTTTCTTTACCTCCTGTTTACTCAGCTTTACTCTAACATTATTTGTTTAGACATCCCCTGGCCTGAAGGAGAGGAGGAGCTGTCTGCAAAGTCCAGGAACGCCATCGAAATCCTGCTCACCATGGACATGACAAAGCGTGCTGGCTTAAAGGGTGAGAATCAGACCTGGAAAAATGCAGCAGCTTATTTATTGTGAAGATGAACAGGGGAGGAAAAGTGAAAGAAAAAAAATGTGGCCATCTGTCGTTTTATTTATTTTTTATATTTTAGGGCTAAAACAATCAGATTAACCACTTATTGAAATAATTGTGAAAAATCTAGAAACGTTTAGTAATTTACATTAAAGCGCATTATTTTCTGTTGTCCTTTAAAGTTTTCTATCCAGAACTATTTAAGTGGCGTAGTTTTAGCTTCGCCTTTTATAAAATTCAGTGTAAAATCGGTTTGTAAGCCGATTATAAACCCATTGCTTAAAAACCTAATTAACAGATTAATCGCCTGGTGAAAATGATGAAAACTGTGAAGAATATCAGTGCAGCACAGCTAGGGTCTACAGGAAGTTAGAACTTGAGTGTTTTTAACCTTCTGTGGATCATTGCCTCCATGGTCATGCTTACACAGTTGGAAAACTGTTCTGGGCTTCATCCAAACCAAAGGCTCCGCCTCCGTCCAATACAGGAGCAACCAACAGCTGGTCACACCCAAAACTCCCCACAATAAATGCTAGGAAAGCCCTCGGAGAACTTCGGCCATGTTGTGACGTACACCTTTTAGCTAAAACTCTCATATGGCTCTGGATCATTACCAAATTGAAATGAATTGTTCTCTGGCATGAGCTGCACCTGTGGTAAAACATGTCCATAAAATCTGTTCATAAGTCTTTAATTGATCCTGCTAACAAATCAACACGGTTCCCTTTTCTGGTTTGTCTTCATTAAAATACCTCAGTCGGATGCTGAGGCTGTCAGTACTCACTGCTGCCACCCTCTGGTTTACTGGGGAACTGCTAGTTCCGCCAAATATCCTGATCTCACAACATTAGAGAATCCTTTAAAAACATTCCTGCATCCAGATGATCTGGATCATCACCAAATTTAAACGGATCGTTCTTTGGCACGAGAGACACCTCTGATAAAATTTCCATTAAAATCTGTCCATAGCTTTTGAAGTTAGGCAGAAAAATGCACACAGAAGCTCTGCTAAAACATGAACTCCTTAGCTGTGTAATACGTTGAAATGAGAAATGTGGGGCTGGAATTTTTACATTAAGGACACGGCTCAAATCTAAATCCCTATTCAATGCAAACATTTCTGGGTCAGGAATGAGGTTTTAATGTTTTAAACGTAGCTTTGTTAAAACCTGAATCCAAATACCATCAAGAATTATAAAACAGCTTCTTATTTAACACCTGGGATCAACCTTATGCAAATCACTCAATGTAGCCTTTAAATGTTGATGCCTGCACTCTGTGGTGATATTCTGAATGTCTAAAATTAACCTGAAGTATTTGGATATGTTGAGGACAAACATGCAGTGTAGAAAACTGCAAATTTGCATAGTAGACGTGATTTCCATCTAGTTTTCCTAGATTAGTTTTAAATCCTGAGAGTTTTCATTATGAGCTTATCAAGGTTGTTGTATAAATTCATACATATCATTTCTAGAAATGCTTTGAAAGTCTTACTGATCATCATCTTCAACAAAAGAAAAGAGGAAACGATCAACAGTGACGTCTTTACACATCCCTGGAAAGGAGGAATTACATTTAAATTTTTGCCAATTTTCTTGGTCTAAACAAGTATTTAAAAGGAAAAAAGGATTTCCACCCTTTTTTATTCCTTAGTTTGCTAAATAAAGCACATCTGTTAATGTGTAATAACCGTTGTTTACCTTGATTTATTTATAGCATGTTTTCTCTCTGATTTTCCACATTTGACCTCATTCTTAACATTTTACCCATCAGTATGACTGGTTTCACAACCTGTTTACTCACTAAACTTCAAATTCAGGTTGAGCTGGACCTTAGTTTGGACCTAAAGGCAAACAGAACACAGAAACTGCTATTTATGGAAAGTTTTACAAAGAAATAAAGATACCAAAGTTCACAAATGGCTCTTTCATCTTTTCTTATTTTGCAAGAATCATAGATTTTGTTCAAGAATGATAGAATTTGAAACACAGTCCTGGAAGGACAGAACCCGCATATTACTAAAAAAGGAAGGTCATTTTAATGTCTTTTCTTTGTATTTTTTAATTGTTGAACCTGTAGATATTAAGGGTCCTTCATATTTAAGGGTCCTTGATAATTAAGGGTCCTTGATAATTAAGGGTCCTTCATATTTAAGGGTCCTTCATAATTAAGGGTCCTTCATAATTAAGGGTCCTTCATATTTAAGGGTCCTTCATATTTAAGGGTCCTTCATAATTTCCATCATTTTCACAAGCCTGAAGGGACTGATGTTATCACATGCTTCACATTGAAATCAATGTTCAGCTTTATTTGATTTATTCATTTTGAACATGTTTTAAATTGAATTCAAGTATTCAGCAACGATAATTTCACCGAAAAAACCCACACGTCCAAATAGAGTTGGTTTTGAACACTTATTACAGAAATGTAAAATTGTGAACGACCCCCAGAGACCAGATTCATGCTTTTGTTGATGCTTTTGTGTCTTATTGTTCACATGTAACCTCATCCAGAACTGAAGCACCACCCTCTGTTTGAGGGCCTGGACTGGGACAACCTGCAGAACCAGCCGATGCCTTTCATTCCTCAGCCGGAGGATGAAACCGACACCTCGTACTTCGAGGCCAGAAACGACGCTCAGCATATATCTGTGTCTGGCTTCAGTCTATAGCCTCAAGTTTAAAAAAAAAAATACAGCAGTTAGCAAAAAAAAAATTAGTCCTAGAAATTCTGTTAACTGGTTCTATTAGAAAAAACATTTTTATCCACGTGCAATCACTGTTTATAGGAACTGGTTATTGTTTGTTGTGGAAGTATTTTAAAACTTTGTTGAATGTGGAGTGGAAAAGACTTAAATTATGATTTCTGCTTGTTAACTTTATCATCTGCAGGTTAAGGTTGCATTTGCATGCAGATCTGTTTTCTTCTGCTGCCGTTTTTCTCTAAAATGCTCTTTCTGTGATTTGACAGGCGGGGCCTCCGATCTCTATTTAGGGGTTTAATAAAAGGAAGGAGACCGATAAATATATTGTTAAATATTGTGTACATTTTGTTGATTGTTTTACTACAGAATTAAACAGGGATTTCCTGCTTTTGATCTTATTTCTTTGCTCCCTGCACTACTGGTTCACCCTCCGGATGGTTTAATATTTTCTGATCACCCTTGTACATCTTTCCCTCAAACAAGAGAATTTTAATAAACTCTTAAAAACTCAAAAAATGTTTTGCTGTTTTTTCCAAGTATTTGAGAAGCTACTTTCTTTTTTTTTTTTTAAAAAAGTACCAAAACGTATTTTTAAACAAAATCATTAAAAATGAAACTTTTTAACTTTAGGAAATGAAAGAATTATTTTGTCTATAGCAGTCAGGCTAATCAGCACTTTCCATTAGCAAAACAAAGACTTGAAATTCTTTTAATAAGCGTCTAAAAATTATATCCGTGTTGTAGGGAAGCTGATTAAATAATATAAAAATAGTTTGTTTTATACACTGCAGGCATTAATGACGTAGCACAGCTAGTTGCTGCAGGATCTAGAAAAGTATCAGTTTAAATTTCCTGTGAACGATTGCTGTAAAATTGTGGGATATGACCTGATGTATTCACCAAAAGTTACCTGGTATAGAAATCTTATCGATGCTGTTGTAGTTCTGTAGTGTCCAGACCCTCTAAATGCTTTGTTTTTGATAAACCAAAATGGTTTCCATGTGAGATTTATTGTGCATAATTCAACTCACTTTAGAGGATGATGTTGCAAAAACAGAGGAGACCTAAGTTTATTTTTTCTATGTTGACTAGAAAGTTTATACAGAAAAAGTTGCAGCACATCATATTACCACAAACACATGGTGGTGGAAGTGTCATGATTAGAGCCAGAATCAACTTTTGGATGAAATTATGTGGATGATCCAAATCAGTGGAACAGATTCATCTGAAAATATCAAAATCTTTTTATGTCGATTTTAAAGATGCCTGAAAATTTAGGACAGAAAAAAAAACTACATAAAGCCAAGATCTTTAAAAAAACAAACAATAAAAACTCCACACACTCAAACTGCTTGGTCAAAACTTTATTTCAGGCTGTGATTATCACATGCATTCACCACTCTGCACAAGCAGAAGGGGTGAGAAAGCTTTCAATACATTATTATAGAAAGGTAAACATATTTTTCTCGTTATGAAAACATATTAACTCTGAAAAGATCAGCTTTAATCAGTACGCCAATCTCTAAATATTACATATTAATCTACAATTAGTACATAGATGCAATTAAAATATTGCATTAAAAGGTCTGAACTGTACAGCTACTGTATATAATTAGATTTCACTGCTTCGCAAACAGGAGAGGATTTGCTCCAAATCTTTAGGCAACAATTAAATACAACCGTTAAAATGATGAAGTTGCATTTTGTAAATGATCATAAATCTGAGTGGAAGATTCTCTTGTTTAACGCTAATTAGTCCCAGACCTGGAAAAGCTAACTTTGAACTTAACGCCATCTACATGATGAGGCACTTTTTCTCTAGAGAAAATGAAAAGTTGGACGACCCAGACATGAACCGGACTCTGATATGAAGCAGGACAGATGAGACAAATTGAGCTCAGTTTACAACAAAATTATTTGTACAGATAGAATCTTATCTATTGAAACTCATTAAAAGCAATAAATATTACCTGCAAACACTCTCACATCTCGATGCAATTTTACATTCAGTATATGTATTCTACAGTTATCACATATTTTAATATAGCAGCATCACCTGGGCAGCTAAGGAAATAACGAAAGGTTTGTGCAACAAAGCCTAAGATAAGGAAATAATCAAGTAGCTACGGTAGTTGGTCTACATCCACACTCACGACCGTCTCAACACAGACCGTTCTAGAACAGAAACACAGATTCTAGTACAGTTTCACGACTAAATCACAGATCCGTACAACGTTTCCCTTCCACGACTCAGCAGTAGTGCAGCTCATTCCATATTTCAACGCTCCATTCATCCTTTGCTCCACGGTTCCTTCTTGGAAGTGCAAAAGCTAATTACTGGCTGTGAGTTTAATTAGGATGAGGAAGCTGCAGCCCGACTGAACTGAAGACAGTTCAATTCTTGTCCTCAGCTGGATCAGTTGATGCGTCTGTTGATAAAAAGAAAAGGAAATTAACAAGTTAGCAAAGGAAATAAAACACAAAATGGTGCATGTGGATGTAAAGGTCATACCTTCTTCTTCTCTGCAACAGCCGGATGAGCCACTGAACCACAAAAGGCCAGACGATGGCGAAGGCCAGACTGGTTGGTGAAATGTCTAAAGGCCACCAGGATGGTTTCTAGGGAAGGTTTCAAGAGAAGGATTCTCTAACCATTTGACCAAAAGTCAAACTGAATCATCCCAACAGATAATAAAACACTAATGCTGTATAAACTCTTTACCCGATTCTTCCTGTTGATCGGAGGCGATCCATAAGTAGGCAGAGTCACTGATCTCGCCTAGAAAAAAACAAAACAAGAAATGGATGGATTTTTTTCCCCATTTTGTATTTTTTATTAGATTGTTAAAAATAACAAGTAATAAGAAAATTAAATCAGACAGTATAAACAAACAGGATATTACTGATAGTTGTAGGATGACATGGACAGAAGGAATTAAGACCCGCCAAAACCCTTCCTGTAGCCAGTCAAAACAAAAACATAAAGAAAAAAGGTCGAC
>JAUZNJ010033569.1:0-13104 GCA_034780135.1 Jordanella pulchra | reverse complement strand
TAATTTGAGAGCAAATTAATTAACCAATTTGGAGCATAAAATGAAGAGAATTGTCCCTAGCACTGATCCCTGTGGTACTCCACAGGTAACCCTGGTGCTTTAGGAAGATTTGTTATTAACGTGATCAACTGAAATCTGTCAGATAAATACGATATACGATTTGGCATTAGTGACTTTCACCAGTACTGTTTTAATCCTGTAATGAGCTCAAAAACCTGACTGAAACTCAAGTGCTTACACACTTGCTAAGCAACTATTTTCTCAAGAATTTTAGACGATAAAGGAAGATTAGATATAGGTCTATAATTGACCAAGTTGTCTGGATCAAGATGAAGTTTGTTAAGTAAATGTTTCATTACAGCTGCTTTACAATCCCGCAGTACATATTTCTGTAACAGAGAACATTTTGCTGGTGAAACAGGAGGATGGATTCACTTTGTCCCTTCATCACTGCCTCAGTGATGTTCTCGAGGCTGGTTGTGAAAACATTGACCACCCGCTGAGGAGGTTGTTATGTACAACAGTTTTTCAGCTTAAGGCTTATTTGCAAACCCCCTCCATGGTTGGAGGACAGAATGTCTTGAGTGCCTGAGAATCGAAGTTGATTTTACTAAAAAAAAGGGAATGTTTCAGAAAAGAGCTCGGGTGTTATTAGCTTGTTCCTCCGTGATACACCGAGGTTTCTGGTCAGGTAAGGTTATTTGTTATTATTAAAACCTGGCAACTGGCAGGCAAAAGATACATTTGAAGGTTGATACAAGAATAGGCCAGTGTGAGTGCACACCTGGTTGGCAAGATTTAAACTTAAAGCTATCTCATTTAAAAAGAAATAAAATGTATCTTTCTTAGTCAACACACAAACATTTTTATCCTTATATGTTGTAAGGACCATGTTTTAACTCCCATTGACTTCCATTGTTTTTTTTTTTGTAATTTTCAACCCTTTCTATGCCCTAACCTTGGAATTAACCTTACACCTCACCATTACCAGTACATACCTAACTCAAACTGAAACAAAAACCCCATTCACACTGTATTCCTTAACAGTAAAAATATATCAAAAAGACAATCAGCAAAATGTCCTTACTTTGGTTCCAAACAATTCTATTAGTGAGTTTGTCATCCTTCATTAGGTGACTGTGAATCTTTTCAAGTGCTGGATAAATAAATTGAAAATGTCATCACATGTATGTCTTAAACTTATTTTCAGCTGAATCAAAGCAAAACTGAAATAGGAATTTGTGGACCAGGGGAAGAACATTAAGAAGTTAGCAAACAGCTTCAGTTAATCCAGCTAAAATCCACCAATCATGCTCTAAATCTGGGCAAAGTGATGCACTCATACCTGAACCTTAAGAGGCTCATAAAGACAGTGTTAAAGTTGGCCTTCTATCACCTAAAGGACGTCTCCAGGGTACAAGGACTAATGTCTCAGCAGAAACTTGGAAAAACAAAATCATGCAATAATCGTTAGTAAAACTAATCACTGCAATGGTGTCTTCACAGGTCGGCCTAAAAATAGGATCAGACAGCTGATAATCCAGAATGCTGCTGTCACTGTCCTCACTAAAACTAACAAAGTGGAACACATGACCCCATTTCTAAAGTCCTTATACTAGCTCTTGGTATCTCAGACAATAGACTTTAAAATACTGTTGTTAGTCTTTAAATCACTAAATGGCTTAGCCCAAAATACATTACAGACTTTTTGTCAGTAGATCAACAGCCAGACCTCTAAGGTCTTCTTGCTTGAGTCTACTGTGCAGAACCAGTAAATGGAACACCACTACCAGACGACTGTAAAAGGCCTTAAACTCAAAGTTGCTATAAATCAACTTTAAAGTTATATTTTTAAAGTTGCTGCTGACTGTTCAATTGAAATGGTAACTGAAACATCATTAGTTTGTAGTCCAGATTGTCTTAACCTTCCTTTTTGGCACTGGAATGTACTTTCTTCCTCTTTTCCCTTTCAGTTCTGTTCATGTAATGCATTTTGAATTTTCTTTGTTACATAAGTGCACTAAAAAATAATCTTCACATGACAAGCCCTTAAATCAGAATTGTAAAGTTGTTTGTAATTCTCCATTAGCTCTGCAAATATTTGACTATGAGCTTTAAATCTGTTGCATGACTTGGTGCCAAGTTGTACTTTGAGGCATTGTGTTAGTCAAAGAGGCGGGTCTCTTAGCCTTTTTTTTTTTTGAATAAGTTAGATGAGAAAAAGATCATTAGCAAGATTCAGGAAAAGTCAAAGAAAGTTAATGTAAATATAAACATTGAGGAAAACAAATGTTTGGAAATGTAACAAGCTTGTCCCCCCCCCCATATTTATGTTATAGTGCTAAGATAAGATGCAGAGCTGTCAGGTAAGTTTTATTGTTGTTGTACGTCCTTGTCTAAAACAAGCACATTTTGACAACTGTGGGGTCAGGATGATTTCTGAGTTGATGATCAGAACATCTTGTCTGAGAACCAGAGATTAGACACAACCGGAGGGATTAAAGTACAGAGCAATTATTTGGAATAGTTTCTAGTTACTACCAAATTGTACAATCCCAAGATTTAGGAATAACATTTTTCAACAGGGTGTGCAAACAGTTATTGGATCCCTTTCTATGTGGGACTGATTCATCAATGATGTGTTGCACTAAACTGCCCTAAACACTTTATATAAGAAATAGGTGTTGATAATCCACCCTTCTTGCTGTGAGTAAAATGTATCCTGTAATATTTTAATATGATACTGCACGACTCTATTTCTTCTTTTCTTTTGAATGGTCACTCTGTCTCTTGTTTTCACATCAATATATGCTTTTATTAAGGTCCCACCTATGGCTCACTGGGTTTTGTTTTAGCTCATATTGCATATTTGTGTACACCACTAAGAAAAAGGGATGTGCTTTGAAGTTTAAAAGCTAACAGCTTAAACCTGATGTGAGTTAATTAAAACTTAATTAATTAAGGAATGTGTTTTTAGCCTTGAAAAATGAAAGCTATCATGTCTTCTTAAACAGGTGTTACAAGATTTGTCACTTCTTGTGCCAAGTCTCGTGTTTATATGTCGTAGATTCTTTGAACATCAGTCAGATAAAATAAATAAATAATATGTCGAACATGGGAACATTTTTCTACGTTGCTGCTCTGCTCACCTCGTCCGACCGACTCACCTCCTCATCTCCTCATCTCCTCCATCTTAGATTGAAAGTTGTGTCCAAAAATAAAACTAGAAAGAAAAACCTAAAATGGTTCCTTTGGTGTGTAAAGCAACTTATTATTTTCAGTTGGAAATAAATGATTTGATATGGTCATAAAGCTGGTGGCTATTTGTTCATTTAAGCCCCTTTATGAAGCTTTCCAATAAAAGCTTATCATCAACTTTCAAAAGTCCCCCCCAAAAAACTAACGAGCTCTGCATGCTGACTTTAGATTTTAATCAGGGTTTGGTAATTAATGCTGTTTATCAGAGTTAAAAAATCTGTTATTCATAAACCCCCATGATTTGTAATTTTCTCTAAGGGTCTGTCCAATACACTACCTGCTGGGCAGCTTGATTCCAGCTTCCTCCTCCCACATGTTGAAGTCCCCCTGGGCAAGAGGTGTGTTGCACAAGGGCACATCAACGGCGAATGTGTGTGCAGTTGCGAGTACCAATATGTGAATGGGGCTGTAATGGTCACTTTAAGTGGTCAGTAAGGTTACCCTGATCTATCTCTATAGTTATGTTGCTGTAGGCTTAGGCTGCTGGAGGACAAAGGGACCAGTTTTTATCTCTCTGACTCATTTTTTCTCTTTTCTCCCTTTTTGCAGTATTTCTTAGTTCAATCCCAGACTTTATGCTCTCTTTACTTTTTCTCGTTATAGTAGGTTCATCTGGTCTGGTTCTGTTTAGCTGTGACTCCATCCTGGAAGGAAATATCAAATGGACTTCTACTATCAACAACTTCAATTATAGATGACACTGTTGGGCCTGTTTCTTAGTGCTTAGTCTTGTTTCTTTTCTTAGACATGCAGACAGCCTTTACTGGGACGAATTGTATGTGCTCACTTTCCTCTTTTGAAATGAAAACTGCCTCAGAGCTCATCTGCTTAAATGTTTCTTTCCAAGAGCGATCCACCTATGGAGCCACTTTACGATTACCTATTCTAACATAGAAAGTATTTAGAGATCAATGTTTTGTGTTCTTTTTTATGTCTGCATCTCATTGAACGCCAGTCAGCCTCAGCAGCAGGCTGCTCACACTGGTTCTGCTGGATGTTTTTTCCTGTTATAAACGGGGTTTTTCCTCTTCACTGTTGTTTCATGCATGCTTGGCATGAGGGCACAATGCCAGAGAATATCTGCTATCACCATATGCTCCTGCAAAGTCAATGACTTGATGAAATCAGATTGTTTTTTCTTTACAGAAACTCTTAACAAATCTTAATATATGCAATTGAATTGTCTCTGCAAAGGGCCTTAAGATGACATGTGTTGTGAATTGGCACTATATAAATAAAGTGCATTGAATTAATACATTAATGCAGTATATATAATTTAAAATGAACTGGAACCATTAGGGTTTTCAGGATGGTCTGTTTAGAAGAGATTTTGAAACCTTTTTTAGTTATTGACCTTATATAAGAGATAGAATAATCTATTTGTCAAGTTTCCAAAAAAACACTACATGCAAAGAAACAGTTTTTTTTTGTTGTTGTTGTTTTTTGACTCCTCCTCTAAAATCTGTCTCTCTCTCCTTTTCTTGTGTTTCCTCTTTTGCAGGGAGGAGCAAACAGCCAATGGTCTCCTGCGTCTGAAACCTGCTGATGCCTCCAGCCATGAGTCCCCGCTGCAGAGTTAACTTTAACACAATGATTCTGCTGGTTTTCCTGCAGGGCGCAGCAGTGGTAATGTTCTGCAACTGGTACATTCAGTTAAGTCCCTGTGACTCTGCTCCCCCTAAAGGCAAAATTCACGTTTTGCTGCTGTCGTCGTGGCGATCAGGTTCATCCTTCCTGGGTCAGGTTTTCAGTCAGCACCCGTCTGTTTTCTATCTTATGGAGCCCGGTTGGCATGTGTGGACCAAACTGCAAAAACCCAGTGCGCGCGTTCTCCGTATGGCTGTGAGGGATCTGATGCGGAGCCTGTACCAGTGTGACTTCTCAGTAATGGATGCCTACATGCCTGAAAACTACAATGTTTCTACCTTGTTCATGTGGTACCAGAGCCGGGCGCTGTGCTCGCCTCCAGCCTGCTCTCTCACGCCGCGCACACAGATGAGCAATGAGACTCAGTGCCAAAAAAGTTGTGATTCTGCAGGTTTGGAGAAGGTGGAAGAGGCCTGTCACACTTACAGTCATGTGGTTTTAAAAGAAACAAGATTTTTTGAGTTGGAATCTCTTTATCCCCTTCTGCAAGACCCTAACCTGGACCTACGCATCGTTCACCTTATTAGAGACCCTCGAGCCGTGATGCGGTCGAGAGAGGAATCAGCCAAAGCCTTTGACCGAGATAATGCCATCGTCCTGGAGCAGAGAAACGTTCCAGCAGCCAACGTGCAGTATGAAGTCATGCAGGAGATTTGCAGAAGCCATGTTCGGATTAATGAAAGGGCGATCCTGAAGGCTCCTTCGTTTCTGAAGGGCCGCTACAAAATGATCCGGTATGAAGACGTTGCACGTAACCCTCTAAAGGAGATCAATGATATTTATGACTTTGTAGATTTAGAGATGACCACTGAGATGGAGGAATGGATCTACAGGGTGACCCATGGGAAAGGGAAAGGCAGCAGGAAAGAGGCTTTTCAGATCACCTCTAGGAATGCTGCTGATGTCTCCCAGGCTTGGCGTACCATGCTTCCCTATAACAAGGTCAAGCGCATTCAGGAGATATGTAAAGGGGCCATGTCACTGCTCGGTTACAGGACCGTTGACAGCGATAAAGAGCAGAAGAGACTGGATGTAGATCTACTCGTTCCACGGGAACCATACGAGTTCAGCTGGGTTCCTGCCAAAACTCAACGCTCAGGAAGCAGTTAGATTATCGCCAGACTAGTTTACAGATCTGCCTCCTGTTTCAGCAACAGAGGCCACAAGCTTGAACGACGAATCAGACTCATTGATCAGCAAACACTGCTGTCACAAACCTATGTTGAAGCGGCACTTTGTTGAATGCTGGCCCCTCAGAATGTAGAGAACATATAATGCATGACAGTATGGGACAGTATGGGATGTGTGAGTGGAAATCACCAGCAGCAGGTTTGATATAATTTACTGACATGTGCCTTCCTCCTGGAAACCTGTATAAACACTTGATTAGCTTTTGTATGATTTACACTACATTTCATTTTATGGGAGGATGTAATCATCACTCAGATTCTATTCAGTTTCCTTGAAAAGTCGCAATTAAGCTTTAAGACCTGGTGACCAGATGGAGACATGAGAACAAACAGCTGGTTTACATTACTCTTCATTTATTCTACATAATTTAAAGACTGTGATGAATTCATCTCTCCCCTGTGTTCTTGAACAACAAGTGGACGTTAATATTTAGGGTGTTTGTCTAATGGATCTACAAAGATGTAGAAGTAGAATCGTAACCCATCCGTTTTTTTATTGATCCCTTGATAACTAATTTTTCTTACTGGGGTTTTCTGTGATGGAAAACATGAAATATTGCAGAGCTGTTAAGTGGAGGAAAAGTTGATGCAGAATTTGCAGCATTTATTCAATTCAATAAAAAAAAAAACGTTATTAATCCCAAAGGGAAGTTAAATGTTGCAGCAACTCTTAGTTTTTTTTTGTTTGTTTTTCTTATTGAGTTGTTGTGGTGGTGACAGCCAAAGACAGGAAGGATCTTCTGTATCAGTCTGTCTTGCACCAGATATGAAAAACATACAGCAGTTTGTTTGTAGACCAGCAGACTAGAACAGCTTCTTCCTCCCATTAGCTCTGCTCTCCATGTTTAACAATCTTAGAAACCAGAAACAATAGAAACCGGATCTTTTAACCAACCTCATTGCTTCTGAAAGATCAACTAGAAGGCCATGTCTTGGTAGCATAGTTGTTGGTATTGCAGCTCTGTAGGATGTTTAGGTTGTTTGTTTTATAGCCTAACTCAGCTTTAAACTTCTCCACAAGCTTCTTCTTGACCTGTTCATGATTCTGTTTGATCCCCAATGTTTAAATAAGGACCCCCTGGGCCTTTTCCCATAACACCGGCTGGAAGTTTATTTAATTTATTAATTTGTTTTTTTTCTCTTCCAGTATTATTTTTATTAGTACAAAAAACACATTACAGTTTTCTAATATTATTTTTTATTAGCAAAACATTTTTTAATGGTTTGCTGCATTTGTATTTCACTTCACAATTATGTGTTAATTTGTGTTTTTCCTAAAAGAAAACCTCCCAATAGAATCCGTCCAATCCATAAAATCTGTGATTGTAACAAGACAGAATGTGGGAACTAATTCAACTAATTCTAAACACACTATTTATATCTTTGCTTTTTAACTTACAGTTTATTTATGTCGCTCTTGATTGGATCTGTTATCCTTATTTGACGCTTGGAGTCTTTACTGCTTTGGTAAAGAAACTTAATGGCAACCAAAAGGTCACATGAATCAGAGTGAACACTAATCAGAATTACCTGAACTTGCATATGTTACTGTGATTTAGAGATATCCAGTCCCACATGTAATGTTCTGTGTCCGTTGAGATGTATTGAGAACTATAATCATTGTTCCTGAGAAACTTGAACTGATCACAGTTTGTTGTGACTTCTTACTGCAGAATAGAATCACTAATATTTCTCAGCGAAGACGGGACATGGTTGCCTGTTGTGTCCGTGATGCACAGTTAGGCTGCAACATCTCATTCTTTTCTACTGTAGAAATACAGAGTATTACCCAAGCTCAATGTGTATTTAAATATTTGAAGACGAGTCTAAAGAGCAAACATGTCCAAGGTACAGTTTTAAAGTATGATTTAAAAAAAGTTAGTTGTGATATAGTGATAACCTGTAAATGAGTGAATAAATCAGTGTTGAATGAAATATCTTGCTGAAAGTCGACGATGAAGTCGCAAATGGGGCCAGTGTGAGCGGGCTGGAACAGGACCGCAGGCGCAGCGTAGACAGTGTGAGACCAGCATTGGATAAAGTAACGGTCCTGCAGTCAGTCTTCTATCTTGCTAATAAGGGGCCAACATATTATTATTAGTAATTTATCTCTGTTTACGACGATAAACAGTACAATAAAAAAATTTAAAAAATCGCTCTCATTTGGTAGTGCCTTCCTCCCTTTACTTTTTCTACCTTTAAAAATGTATGGATCTGTTTATTCTTTTCGATTTGCATCTCTAAAATACAATTAATTTTCACCTTAATGAGCTGCGCTCTAGTTTACATTTCATATACTTTTTTAAATTCTTTTTTTAGTTTTTTGAAAATAGAAAAATACAAATTTTAAGTAACATTTTTCCTGCATAAGAGGCAAATATCAGCAAAAAAAAAAATAAAAGGCAAAACTAACAGAGGTCAGCTGGATTACTGACAATTGATATTAAAAGCACCAATATGGAAAAATAAGGTTTTACATTAAAATTTAAAATAAAAATAATAATGAATAGACGTGAAATAGTTCATATTAAATCTGTATATCATATGCAGAATGTTCATGCGTTGAGCTATGAACATTTATGTGAAGTAGTTTTTGTAGAGGGTGAACTAATGGACCAATAAAAAAAAACAATAGAGCACAAACCTTGGTTGAGGGATTCAAGCCCTTTAGAGCTCGGTCTTTGTGAATTTAACTCAAGTCTACAACGAAGTTCATTTATTTTCATTCAGTGGATCAAAACAAAAAAACACAGTTCGGCTCAGCTGAAGTTTCACCTCAGTTTGTAGTGCATCATAGTGCAACAAACGGGTCAGAACGAGTACTCAGCAGACATCTGAGCTCTTACACACAAAAGGGGATTGATTTGGTAACGCTGAAACAATGTCAAGTATTTTTAGCATCCGAGTTCTTTCCCTTATCTCCCATCTTAACCTGTCTGACTTATCTTGATGGTGTTTGATTGCTTTTAGCTTTATTCCTGGTACTACTCTGTCCTCAGTGGAGAGAAGATGAAGAAAGTTGAACAAGATAAGTAGAAGCTTCTCTTAGCAACAGCTTAACAAAAAAAGTTGCACATTATCAAAAACTTAATATATTTTAGCAATTCATTAAAAAAAAAAAGCTTATATAGCTCATACAACCCAAACGGGCAGGAAATAGTTGTCTTTATTTATTTAAAATGTGCTTATAATTAAAGGTACACTCTTGTAAAACTCCACGTTCTCTGAAAACTTTTCTAGAGATCAACAGAGAAAAATATCTCTGTATGGACACATGTGGAAAGTATAGCTGTGAAAATATGATCCTCAACAAACCTCTGTAGCCTGTGGTTATATGTCTTGCCTGCAAGCATTTCGTTAACACAGTTTCTCCTTCCACTTAACATTTCGTTAACTTCTCTATACAACACAGAGGGTCTCAGGGACTGCCTGGTGGAAAACTGTCAGCAGTCTTATGTTTGTGTAGACCCAAAAAATACTAACTTAGTTACTCTAAGGTAAAACTCAAATATACCATGAAACAGTTTTTGGTTTGAATGATTAAACGTCTACAATATTTCACCCTCTGTGCAATGAAAAGGATTTATGTTGAACTCAGTTTTTGATTTGAATGAATGGTCGATACATTTTCTTAAATTTCAGTTTGCTGAGATGCTCATTGGAGATTTTTGTTTTCTTGGAGAAAACAACTAAGGACTAAAATTCAATATTAATATTTTGATCAATGTCGTTTTTTTCTATCATAAGTAATTAGATCTCCAAACTATTCAACTGGAGATGTTTTCTTATTTTAGGTGCAGAGTTTTTATTTTTTATTGTACAGCAGTATAATCTCTTAAAGTAGAAATCTAATTTTTACTTTCTTAACTGTTTACATTAGTATCTATAGAAGATCAGCACCTCTCATTAAATCATCAGACATGTTAGTTATCTGTGAGATCTGATAATTTATGTTAACTGAGTGCTTAAAAAGATTCAAGGTATCAAAACGTGAAAAACCTCAGCATTCATTTTAATTCTCACATTCAACAAGAAATGTGCAGATTGAGATAAAATCTACTTTTACAGTAAAACTAATGTACAGAATCTCTGCTGTGTAAAGCAAAGTATATTCTATAGAAACATAAAGTTGCACTAATAAATGTATCTAAGGAGTGTTTTTTTGTTTTTATGAATTTTAAAAGAACAGACTAACTCCTTTTGGAATAAATATGTTTTCTTTCCGTTTTACCCTCAGATATTGTATCCGCTCAGCTCTTAGCGTGTTTAAATCAGCATCTGATGAACAATGTAGGGGCGACAAGTGTAACTGACTGACCAATCAGCAGCATGATCATATGAAGTCTTTTTGGACTATTTCTGAGTATCTCTATTTTTTATATTACGATTCTCTGTTACTGTTGCAGTTTTGATCATTTTGATCCTTTGCAGATGTTATGCCTTTTTGCTTTGTTTTCTGAAATTATGTTCTTGAACAGTTTTGAGTCATAAACTCCTTTGTATCTAATCAGTTGGTTTAAGGTTCCTTTAAAAATCTTAACTGGATATAATGAGTATTTTTATGTCATGTTTGTTTTTTGTGCAGTTTTTTATTTTTTTATTTTTGTACCTTTTTTTTCATCTTATTTGATTTCTCAAAATTAAACGTCAGCAGCCTCCACCAGGACCTCCTTCATCTGCTACAGATAACTATGTCATCCATTCATGCTTATAACATGTTTGTTTTATCCCAAAACACCTTAGAATGTATTTGTAGAAATTTTGCTTCATGTGTTGTTGTACGATGATTAAAATTATGTTGAAACGCAGAGTTGTGTTTATTTTATTCTGCAGGGCTTCCATACCTCTTTCTAGATAAAACACAGTTAAACCAGTCAATATAAATGGGAATAGAATAATTTACTAATAATCTGCAGGAATGTTTCACAGAGGATCTGCAGCCTCTAGTGTTTGCAAAACACAACCTGCACGGTCAGCGAGCCTTAGGCCTTGTAACCTTTGTTCTCTTGATATTTTGTAAAAACAAAGAGTATACACAAACAACAAAAAACAAGCAAACAAAATACTGTGAGGACCATTTCTATGACCAATTATAACCATTATGCTCCTCATTTGAACATAGCTAAAGGTCAGATATGGATTTTAAACTCAACAGAATTTTGACTCGGGGTCTCATTTATCAAAGATTGCTTGGGATCTTCACTAAAATTGTGCATACACAAAAGACAATTCAGATTTATCAAAACAAAAATCGTCCCACTAGTGCTGTTTAACTGACGCATGTGTGTTAGTGAGTGAGGTGGAGAGTTGGATAAATATGTGCACTATCCTCAATAGTGGCGCAACAAATCCAACGGTTTACCTGTCTGACAAGCATATCTGTCAGACCAGCATAGACTTTATCAGCAGTATGACACCCTGATTTGAAGATTTACCTGTCAGACCAGCATTTGTCTACTATTTAGATTTTTGTACAACTTTCATCTTTGTCATCTTAATGCTAGGATCAGAGCGTAGGCGAGATGCTTAAAACAGATCAATAGATCATAATTTTCTCCCAACTGCATAAATACAAAATGAGTATATAATTTAGATCTAGATTTAGAAAAATTCATTCATTCTTAGCATTATTAATTACTGAACCGGTGTCTTCATAGGTTTGACTAAAAAGTCCATCAGACGCTGCTGCTCATCCAAAACACTGCTGCCCGTGTTCTCACTAGAACTAAGAAAGTAGAGCACATCAGCCCGGTTCTAAAGTCCTTCCACAGGCTCCCTGTAGCTCAGAGAATAGACTTTAAAATCCTTCTGTTAGTCTATAAATCACTGAATGGATCAGCACCTCAATACGTAACAGACTTTTTTTCAGTTTATCAACCAAGCCTGAGTTCTTTGAAGTCAACGTTTTTTGTTTAAAACTGCCTTTGACTGTTAAAAGTTAAAATGTTAACTGATGTATCATTAGTTTAAGGTTGTGGTCCAACTGTTTTATCTGTTTTACTCATGTTTTTATATTTATTTGCTTTTACTCTACTTTTAGAATTATTCTATTTTATTGTCCAATTTATGTAAAGCACTTAGAATTGCTCATGCCCTGAACTGTGCTATATAAATAAACGTGCCTTGCCTAGGATGGATTTAATTCAATTCAGTTTATTAGCGCCACTTAACAACCCCTTTTCTTATGGCCCGTTACAGAGACAACACAATCAGGTTGGTAAATTTAGTAAAAATGAAAAAAAGTGTCTTTGTTACATTTCTAGGATTAATAAAGTAAAAAAATGTTACAGGTTGTTTAAAGGGTACAATACTGACTCCCAACCAGCCTCTAAGATGAACTTTTACAAAATGAGCACAGTGTCTGAATGTTTCCTATGTTCTTATTTCTAAGCGTGCTTTGTGAACACTCAGAGGAACATTGCCTTCTAACTCTCCACCCTGCAGTTTACTATCAATTAAGAGGTTACAAGAACTTGTCAGCAAAACACTTCACTATGAGTTCAACTCGATCTGTATTACAAGACAAAGTCTAACAGAATAAATACATAGTAAAACTTTAAAAAGTCAGATTTTTGACTATTTAAAACTTTTTATGTCAATATATTCCAAATTTCTAGATCATAATTTAGATCCAAATTAATAAATATAAGATTCTTTCAAAATATTTTTAATTACTATAAAAGTTATAAAAATATAAAAGCTATAAAAAATGGGATGGATAACAATCCATCTTTTGCTTGTCTGCTATGGTCTTGGGGGAGTGGTACCTTCCTCCCTGGACAGGTCTCCAGTCCAAAAAAAGGGGAACACAGAGAAACAGAACCATGTGTGCGCGCACACACACAAGATGCACGTTAACCTAGTAGTGAAGTTTCATTTCAATTCAGTTTATTTATAAAGTGCTAATTCACAACACACGTCATCTCAAGGGACTTTACAAAGACAATTAAATCAAATCACACAGTCAGATTAGTTAAAAGTTTTCTATCTAAGGAAAACCAGCTGATTG
>JAUZNJ010033568.1:0-13104 GCA_034780135.1 Jordanella pulchra | reverse complement strand
AAGTGGGAGAACTTGCACAATTGGTGACTGACTAAATACTTATTTTCCCCACTGTATGTGCCCTGTTTTACAAATAGAAGACATGTTATATACAATGGTGTAACCGTAAATATAAAACGAAACTTACTCACACAGCTGGTCTCTGTGGAATTTTTTCTTCCTCTTCTGCATCAAATTGCAAGCTGTTTTCTGAAGATTTTGGTTTGACAAATTTCCTCCAGAAGCGTCACTTTTTTTCTTCTGTACCATTGTGATATTTATTATCTTGAGAAATAAGAAATAACACAGGTTGACGAAACTGAGCTTATGTGTAGAGTTTACGCACACTGGGCGCATATTTTACATAGGCAAATTACTTCTCCAGAAATAGTCAGTAACAGACCTACAAAACCTTGCTGAAAAGGTAAGAGCTTCTAATTTCCAATGATACCAACCACTAGAGGGCGTGACTAAAAACGGCTTTGTGCTGTTGCATAATTCCGACGGTGTCTGACACTTTCGGTCGAACTTTAAATCTGATTTTGTTTAAAACAAAAAGTATTTTTGTAAGAATTATTTTAAAAGTTGTTTTAGAAACTTTAAAGCCCCTTCCTGAAAAGGACGTGGGTCAAAAAAAATTACTCTGTTTTAGCCATATCTATAAATAGTTCAAAATGCATATATGTCAGCTAGACCTGGTATCGTGCCCATCGGGCTTAAAGGGTTAAGAGCAGTTTCAACTTTAAGTCATGTCTGCTAAATGTTATGTTTAGCAGTCAACACCAATCAACACAGTTTCTTTATTGGTTCTGATGAGACTTTTATCCAACCTGGAACAATTTTTGGGCATGTAAAGCATCAAAAGCACCTTGTGAAAAAATATTAGCTAAAGATCAATTCTGAGTTCATGCTGTTTCTTCTGCCTCAGTAATATTGGAACACTAAGTAGTTCTACTTTGTTTTTTACCCCCTTGGCAAAGATTTGCAAATGAAAGGTAAAAGTCAACACCGATGATAGAAATGATCTGGATCTGAAAATGTGTACCACAGAAATTCAGTTTTTACTCATGCAGAAGAAAAACTGTGCCTAGAAACACCATAAAGCCTAAAAACTGTCTGCTTTAATCTTAACCAGTCTAAGCTTTCAAATGCTGCCAGTTTGAAACCTTCCATCCAGCCAAGTGCCAACAGAGAGGGCTCAGAGGAAACCCTAGATGGTGAGCCATCACAGGATTCATGGTGCTTTAAAAGGTATAGGATTAGCATTTAACATTTGCCAAGTCTGACTAAGATGGTTTGATTAAATTTAAACCACAATAGAGGAAGCTTTAAATTTTCTTCTATTTACTATAAATACTTTATTAACCAATATCTAAAAATCCAACATCTAAATCAGAAATACTTTAATAATACCAGAGGGAAATAACTTTTGTTGCACTCTTCAGATTAAATAAACATTTTTATATCTATATGTACAAAAAACCAACACAAAATATTATAAGTATAAATATATACACATATAACTCTTTATCTCTACATATATGCATACTGTATATGCATATGTATAACTGTTATTCCAATTAATTGATAGTGACGTTGTGCAAAAACAGTGCAAGGAATTAATAAATGACTATTACAGATGTTGGTGGGGTGGGGGGGTCTGAATCACTTGAGGGAGGCGTTGTAGAGATTGATGGCCACAGGCAGGAATGATTTCCTGTGGCGCTCATTGGTAAATATGGGTAAAAGGAGTCTTCTGCTGGACCAGTATGTTGTGGAGAGGATGTGAGTCATTGTCTAAGATGGACTGAAATCTGGCCAGCATCCTTCTCTCTGTGACCATCGTGAGAGTATCCAGCTCCTCCCCCACTACATCACCGGCCCTCCTGATCAGTTTGTTCAGTCTGTTGTTGTCAGCAACCCTCAGCCCACTATCCCAGCATGTGACAGCAAAGAAAAGCTTGCCGGCAACAACAGATTCATAAATCATCCTCAGCATCGCCCCACAGATGTTCAAGGACCTCAGCCTCTTCAGGGAAAAGAGTCGGCTCTGGCCTTTCTTGTAGACCGCCTCGCTGTTTCTAGTCCAGTCAAATTTATTGTTAAGGTACACTCCCAGGTACTTGTACTCCTCCACAGTGTCAACAGGAACCCCTGTATGGAAACAGGGGTCACAGGTGTTTTTGTCTTCCTCAGATCCACTATTAGCTCCTTAGTCTTTGTCACGTTGAGCTGCAGGTGGTTCAGCTCACTCCAAGTGGCAAAATTGGAGTGAGCTGAACCATCTGCAGCTCAATGTGACAAAGACTAACATATACATTACTCAAAAAACAAACTTACTTATTGTCTGTATTCATACACTATATTTGAGAATTAAATTTTTGCAACCCCCTTATATTGCACAGTCTTGAGGATACTGGCAGGATGTTGTAATTTATAAACGAACGTAATTTAATGCAATAGACAGGATTAAGTTGAACCGTTTGTTGTTGACAACTAAAATCTGTACTGTGGCTCTTCAGGAAAATTTTCAGGAAATTCTGTCTGCGTTACTGAAGCTAAATATTGCTGCTCCCTCAGCAACTAATGTGATGTTTACTCGCTCATTTACGACACTAAACATTGTTTTTTTTTGGCACTAGTGCCCTATATTCATTAGCTGGAGAGAAAGAATGCCAAAGAGAGAAACCTGGGATATCTGTATTAGAGGTTGTATCATGAGGTAAGTCTGCTTTACCACTGAGCCACAGGGAATCCAGAGGTGAATGTTTTAACCATCAGTGTTGTGGTTTTTGGTTCAGACATTTGAACCCATATCGATTTTCCTAAAAACAAGACAAAAAAAAAGTCTGGTATCTTGAGGGGATTTGCCAGACATTGTATCAAATGTTAAATCCAATCACTGCAAGTCTCACCTTGCAATCAGCTTGGGTCTGTAAAATCATCATGGACATCCTGCCGTTACAAGCAGCCTTTTGAGGATAGTAAAATATACAAAGTTTATTTCTTTCGAGGGCCTTTGTCAATGGAAAATCAGCTTTTCTGAGCTTGCATCTATGTTATAATGCTTTGTTTATGACAGTCATACCCTAAATCCGTTTTATGATTTTTTTTTTTGCTTGTTTCATGCATATCTGAATAATCCTTAAGAATTATGCTCTCCAAGCAACCCTTCCTCTTTTTTGCCAGAAATTAATGGCCATCACTGTTCTACATAGAGCACTGATTGATTGCACCATTCAGGAAACAACTAGCTTGACCAAGCTGCCCTGCCCAGTAAACAACACACCTGCTTTCTCAGATCAGAAGGCCGTGATGCAAAACACGTTTCACATGTCATCTGGAGGCACTCTGTAGACAATTCAATCAAATCTTACAGATGTATCAAGTTCTGTATAAAGGTTTTATATATAAATAAACCCTGCTGACTACATAGAGTAATTGACGTTGCAGCATTTGTGCTACCTGGGTAAGCATGTTGTGACCCGTCCATCCCACCAAACTCTACAAGCTCAAAGAAGAAGAAGAAATTTGCCACTTGGGAAACACACCAAACATAGAGATGAAACAAAAAAATTTAACTTCCCAACAATGCAAAACGTTATGTTTGGCTAAAAGCAACAGCTCATCACCCTGAACACACCATCGGTATTGTCAAACATGGTGGTGGCAGCATCATGGTTTGATTCTGCTTTTCTTCAGTAGGGACAGGGACAGTTGCTGAAATTGATGGCAAGATGGATGGAGACATATGCAGAAGCATTCTGGAAGAAATGTTGGCGTCTGCAGAAGACCTGAGACTGACTCGCTAAGCTTGAGCTGTTTTGCAAGGAAGGCTGCGCAAAGATTTCAGTCTCTTGATGTACAAGAGACATACCCCTAGAGTCTTGCAGCTGTAATCACAGCAAAAGGTAGTACCACAAAGTATTAACTAAAGGGGGCTAAATCATTTTGCACACCCAATTATTCATTTTCTCATTTGGTAAAAAGTTGAAAATATCACATAAATTTGATTCCACTAAATGACTTTGTCTTACCTGTTGTTGATTCTTCACAAAGGATTATAATTTTTGCTGAAATGTTGCAAAAGGTTGAAAAGTTCAAGGGGACTCAATACTTGCACAAGGCACTGTATATGTGTGGGATTGCTGGGTAAAGGTTGTTTACAGCAATGGTAGCACTTAGAAACTAACCAGCGAACTTGATGTTAGGGTAGATGTAGATAATGTTATCCTACTGTGCAGCCACTGACCAGTAGTGACCTGGTCACACAAAACTGAAACTAGAGCAAGAATCAATTGTAGTAAAAATACAAAAATTTGCATCATAACAAGTTAAGAGCTTTCCATGACAGCATTCTTTATCCTGCTGTAAGGTGCCACTGCCACCATGCCTGCTTTTGCTGTGAAGGTGTCTACACAGTTGGAAACAATGTTTTAGTGATATGTGTCAGAGTTTTCACAGCCCACCCAGAGTTTCCCAGCAAAACATCACTCTGAGTGTCATATTGTCTCTGTCAGTTAACCATCTTCTCACCTGTCAGGCTGCTATCTATTTTTCTTGAATAAAATACATCCATTCTATCCATATGCATATTGTAAACAAAAGTGACACTCATTAGCCCAGGTCCATTTCACTGATTGTTGTAGTTGTCAACGATGAACAGAGGTCAGCTTATGCAACGCCGCACAAATGGGATTGAGGGGCTCTAATGTGCAGCAGGCTGCTATGGCTGCCCTGACTTCTTTCTGGTGTTGTGATGCTGATGGTTTGTAGCTGCAGGTTTCAGTAAGGCTTTACTCTGTGACTCTGCTGACAACTGAGTCTGGATCATTCCTTGGACTGACTCTTATTTGACCCCTTAGTCTGACCTGAAAGAAGGTTGTCCTATCTGTCACAGTAAACATTGGTGAGGGCATACAGGCTTATTTATTGTTCGGCATAAATAACTAAGGATTTTCCAGTGATATTTTATCACTGCCTGTACTAGGATGTGGTGACCAGAACCAACTTTGAGGGGTTTTGTTTTCTTTTGAGATTTGTTACAAAATGTACAAACGAAGCAGACGTTTACTTAAAATGATAGTAATTTGTTCTTTCCTAATGAGCAACAAAATAATACATGCTAATCTTTGCTACATCACTAACAAGTCTTCATATATACTGTACAGAAAAAAATAGGTAATGTATGTTGACACACAACAGATAAGCAATAAAGCATCAATCAGTTTCTTGAAGAACTATTTTATTTTTCAGTGTAATATTTTTATCTACCACACAAATTAAGAACTAGACTTGTAGAGATGGGGCAAATGTGAGGCTAACCAGAATCTTGGACGATTTGACCATTTGACATGTTCCGAACACAATAGGCTGTTAAGCATCTGTTCTTCTTCTTGTCAGCTTTGTGGACTAGGAGCAGGGCAATTGTAATTTCCTGCTCCTATTTCTCATGCTTCAATCTTAGATATCTATTTTCAGTTTTTGTTTGTTACTTTCACAGGTTTTACTCAACTCAGCCATCAACGAGAAATAGACATTTTGGTTTGAACTGAAATGAAATCTGCACCTGGTCTGATTTTGGTTGAAAATATGACAGATGGGTGATGTTTTGGTCTGATTTTTACTAAAACAAACAAACAAACAGCCTGAAGGTTTCTTTTTACTGGCAGGTTTTAAGATGAATATGCTGCTAAAACAAAGTGAATAATCCAGCTTTGATGGCAAATAGTCTCTAAAAACTAATTACAGCTCTTTGTATGCAGAAATATATGAGTGAACTGAATTTTCTTGCCTTCCACTAAATACATGCAGACACAAACATGCCCAAATCCAGAAAATATGAACGTTTTGCATTTGTTTCTGTACCTTGAAAACCGATCAGTCAAACCATAAAAGCCTAACATTTTATTTTGAACAGGGAATTCAAGGTAAGAATCCATTCCTTAAAAACTCTCTTTTGGGGAATGCCTACTAGACAGTGTTTTGTATCGCAGACATGTGATTTACTTACTTGGAGAAATAAAGTCAAAATCTTCTCAAATAGTATAATGCTTTTCTTTCTCCAGATTCACCTAAACTCTCTAAACTATGAAAATTCTATCCAAACTAAACACCATGAAAATTTTACAAAACCAACAGAGGACAGCAATTCTTTTACAAATACCCTCATTTTGACTGAATATCGAGGCAGTTTAAATGCCTTTCAAAACTTTCAATGAATCTCAACCACTTCCCAAAGTAGTCACATATGGGTGGGCAGTGAGGCCTCAGATGCCATCATAATCGGCTCCTCTCCTAAATGCAAGCTTCAAAATACACTTTGCAGAAACGATAGACGTGACAAAGCCTCAGCTCATCTCATTACATCACTATTAATAAGTCATACTAAAAATTAATCTAAGAAAAAAGAACCTGGCATTTATTGCTACACCTTCAGTAAACAGGACGCAAAGCCTTGATAAAAATGTCATAATTGTACAACAATACAAATATCAAAAAGCTCAACTCTTTGGTCTGTTACTAAATTCTACATCATATATTAATAATCACATTTCCTGAAGTGATGAAACTCCTGGTCTCCATTATATTGTAATTTGCATAAATACAGGCAGACTCTTTTCCTTAATGCCCTCATCATGCCTCATGTAGTCAAGCTATTTTAGAGGTAGCTCTGTGATTTCCACTGTTTGAAATTAGTGGAAATACACACTGGCTTGGACAAACTACCAGAATGATCAGAGTTTTTCTAAATGTTTCTTAATTAAAAGGCTGTTCCTTTTTTCACCAGAGTTGCACAAGTTGTTAAGAATGAATTATTTCCCAGGGTCATTGCTTCTAAAAAGCGTTGATTGTTCTGCCCCAAACGATATTTACGTGTGCTGTATAACCTTTCTTTTCTTAGTGTGTGACAAAATATCAGACTGAAAAGTTTCTTGTTTTACATCAATTGGGCTTACCAAAACTATTTCTATTTGTTGAATGGCAAAAATACTTGTCAGAGAACTTGAAAAATTTAGATTTAGACATGCAACATTTTCACATGGGTGATTAAGACACTGGATTAGGAAACAAGAAACAACCATCATCCTCTTCTTTCGTATGTAAGGAAGGTCAATCATAGTTCATTTCTACAGAGTAATGTTACTTTTTTCTGCTCTCTTACTAAAAACGCTCATTGCCTCTGTTCATCCATCAGTAGGTCTATTAGGGCCTCTCACAGCTCTATAATGACTCATTGTTCGGGGATTGAAGGTCACTTATAGCCAGGGCTGATAGTGTCTGAACTTCTTCCCCCCCGGGTGAACTGAAAATCTTTTGATTTACATCAGGCCCATCCCTGCCTCCACCTACGTTCTGACAGCGGCAACAAAAGAGCGATGCAGGGTCCGATTCTTTGCCCAAAGAGCCATTGATCTCATTCGACCCACATACCAGCAGCAGAGAGATGATTACTGCTGCTCAGGTGCACAGGGGCACATTTCAAAGAGACAAAGCAGAGAGGGAACTTAGTCACTGGGAGAGTGCGTGTGGCTTTTTGACAGAACCTTTTGATGATTGCTACCTCACAGTGGCAATTCAGAATGTAAAGGTGAATGATGACATAAAACCTGAACAAATCAGACACAAATTTCAGGCTGCTATGGCATAAAAGATAATCCTCATATTCCCTCCTTATAGGTTACCTCCTCTTTGTTACAATTCAAGATCATTCAGCTTGCAGTTCACTAGTAATCTCTGGTAACTCAAAGCTCCTATACAAATCTCTCGAAGGGCAGCATTTCTTTTCTGGTTGCTTTGATAGACCGGCTATGTCACATGGATGATTTTACTACATGCAGAAAATGGGCATGCTGCATGAATTCCATCCTTAGCCTCCACCTGTCGCTTCCATTTGCTTAGTGTTTCCTGGTTAATTGGTTACCAGTCTGTCAGATTTATGGGACTTGTTCCATTTGTCTCCTTCTACTTGTTTTAAAGCCAAAATGTTTTGAAAATCATTCTATTTTTTGGATCGTTTGTATTTTATCAAATCCTTAAGACAATTGTGACAAAATCTTCTTGAAATCTTTAAAATAAGAGTGTTAAACATGCACAGAGAACTTGAAATGTCATATTTTAAAATTCACAAATAGCTCAAATCTCAGCTTGTCATACAAATAAGGGAAAAACACACACATGCACACTAATTTTACTGAAAAAAAAGGGGATAATGTGGTTGAATGGGTATGCATTGCATGTTATTGATCTTGGTACTCTGACTGTTAATTGTTCATCAGAGAGACAGCCTGGGGTCAAAAACTGTCTCTCTGGCAGCAGGTTTTTGTAAATAGTCCTCTGTAGCACCAGCCTGAAGGTAAAAGTATAAACAATTTCTGTGCAGGACACAAATTGTGTCAAATAGCTTACAGGGTTGTTGGTTCCTATAGAAACACAACTTTTTTTGTGTTCTTGCTTCAGACTCGTCGACCCTTGACATATTCATCTAATAAACAGAAACTATAATATTTGTTAAATCTGAAAATTGTGTGCAAGATGCACTATAGGAAGGGGGTTATTTGTGTTTATTTGCTGTGAGATTTCTTGTAATTTTTCCCCTTATAAAAATCCTAACATTTAGAGTTATTAAAATTTTTTTATGATAAAGCAACAAACTTCAGAGTATTTCTTGGTATTTTCTGCATTAGACAGATACAATGTAGACAGGGGTAAGTGTGTTAATGGCTGCTTAATTAATGCCAGGTCTCACAAGTTGGGAACTAAGATGGAGTGAGATTTTGAGCGCTTACAGCAAAATCATTATAATAAATCATAAAAAAGTAGACTAATTTGACACATTTTCTAATTTCTTTAATTACATTTCTTTATGAAAATGAATAGATTCAATAGAAGCCAATCTCAGGAAATGAGATATGTACAGAGAGACAAAGCTACAGCAGTTTTTTCTCAGCAGGAACCCTGAAAGGTCAAAGTTAGGGTAGAAGTTAGTTGCTGAAGAACAACTTCCGATAAATGTTTGGTTGAAACCATCCATCAGCCAATGCTCAAAGGAAAAACTATTGCAACATTTTTAAGCCAAACAAAAGTATACTTTTCACTGCTCATAGCTGCTAAAATTATAAAGACTGAATAAATGAGTGTGTTTATGATGATTCAGCCTTTTTTTAAAAGATGTTTGGTTGACAGAAGAAACTAATGCTGTTTCCAGTCAGAAAATGTGTTCTTCTGGACTCAATTACTGGAAGGAACACGATTTCTTTCCCTTGAAAGAAAGGAACAGATGGCACACTGAGTCTTTTATTTGTGTGAATAATCTTAGGAGGGTTGTGGGGAGTTGGAGGAGTTTGGCAGTGGTGCTGTTGATTGCCAGAATGTGAGCAGGTTGTATAATCTACGAGCTTTTTCCACTCAACATAATGAGCTTGCAAATGACTATTTACATCCAAAAATATATTCATGCATTCTTTTTTCTTTTTTTATGTTTAACTGAACAGAAACCGTTTAAAGGTAAAATGCCCAGGAGATAAAACAATAAGTTTAGGACAAAGCCTGCATTGTAACCGCATGGGGAAAAGTAAATGGACCCTTTGATCCAATAGCTGCTGAAGCACTTTTAGAGGCTGTTTGTTAATGATCTGACCTTTTTTCTCTTGGATTATCATGGTGGGAATTTGGTCTAATGTTTATCAGATCACTAAGGTTTGCTTTCTGCACACCTCCTTGCAAAAGTGGATCTCAACCCTGCTTCTGAAAGCCTCATGCCTGTGTGAATTAGGTGGGTGGAGTAAATAATTTCAGTCAGCTGTGATGGAACAGAGATGTATCTAAAACATGTATGGGCAGGGGGTCCTTTAGAATTGTTCCATTACAATTGCTCTTTTTTGTTTTTATAGAAAAAGATCTGCCCCTGTGTTTGTTGTTGGTATCCTTCTTATCAACCAAGCTTTAGCTGTCAGACAGATGGTCTCAGATTTTGTTTGAATTACTGCTAACTGACCAGCTGAATTGACTATTGTAGGGCAAAAACAATCACATCCCATCATGGTACCTGACACCTTATAAAACATGTTAATTTGTTGCGTTCTAAGCAAACATTTCAACTTTGGTCTTGGCACTCCAAAAGATTTTGTTCCAAAAATGTTCTTCCTTCTTTAGATGAAACTTTGTAAACATCATCAAACATCATCACGTCATGGCCAGTCTTCTAATTCAGATATCATGAATGTTACCTTTTTAACTTACTGAGTAAATTAGAGTCGGAGGTTAAGCCTTTGGGTTTTTGGTACTTTTTGGTACCTTAAATCTGTTTGGACATCTATGTCCTGGAAAGATTGTAAGCTGTTTAAATAATTTTCCTCAGAAATATTATCTCTCTTTGTAGAAACAATGGCTGAAAATACTTGACTGACTGACTGACTTGGGATTGAATCACAGAGACAAAATCTCCAGAGAAGCAAATTTCCAAAACCAGTGATTCTATGTTGGTGTTGACACTAAACAGTCAGCAGGACATCTCTCTTTAACGAACAGATGGATGTACAGGTTTTTTTTTGTTTTGTTTTTTAAAAGAAGTACATTTCAACCCTTTTGATTTTATGCCAACACTTTGACTGCACCTTAGTTGAGAGAAATACACCACTTATCATTGATGTGTCACAGTATGCCACATGATCTGTGTGGCCTTCCCTCAGGGTATAATTAGCTTAATTTTCTTCCTTTAGTCAGTACATTGATGGTATAAAAAGAGCTAAAAATAAGACTTTTGAAGAATCTGCTAAATAAATGGAAGCGTGGGGTCGATCTAAGACCCAATAAGAGCATATTGTTGGTTTTGTTGTGTAAACCTACAAGGAAAAGGCTTTGAGGCTTAGCCTGCAGGATGTGGTTTTGCTTTCACCACGCCACTTCTATTTCTCTTTGATTTTTTATTTTTATTTATTTTTATGTGTTCAAAATCTTCTCACCAACATGATGTGCTACAAATAATACAATATATGTAAATTCAATGATATTGTTGGACTTTTTTTATTGTTTAGTCTGTTTTGTTCAGGATATCTGTGTGTCTCCATAAATGCATTTTTCATTATTTCCCCTGTTTGCGACGTTTTTTAAATCCCCATAGTAGCTTCCTTTCAATTCAGACCCAACCGGGAAATTCTGATGGGTCTAAAGCATGTAGAGCAGAAAAGGAAAATCTGTTTCTGAAGGGGTGAAACAGCACATCAGCCTCAGCCAACTTCCCTTTTTCCCTTGTTAAAGTATAATACATTTAACTGTCATTTCTAAAAGCGGCTGCATGCTTATCTCTCACAGTGTGAGAGGATTTAAAAGGAAAGCTTTGTTGGACATATTGAGCTTTCCATGTTTCAAAATGAAATATTGTCAGAATATTTTTTTTCATTTTGTTGCCTGGAGCCATGTCTTAGCGCAGCGCTCTTCTCTTTTACTATGAAACCTGGCTGTCAGAGAGCTCTCTGAAGGCCCAACACATGTGTTTCCTCCTCCTCACGTCATGAGATATACCCTTTACATCACCATATTCCTGCCTGTGTACGGCATTACCTGTCTAGACATGTTCCATGTGCAGAAGTGTGATACAGTCAGCTGGTAGTCAGTGAAACGGAACAAGGTGTGTCAGTCAGTTGATAAAAGATCTCTTTTTGTTATTTTTACTTTCATAAAGTCAGACCACATCGGCTACAGAAAACGTCTCCATATTTTGGGTGTTTGCTGATGTTTGTCAGATTCTTTCCATGCATTGTAAATGCGTCCAGGTTGCAATCTCCATCATAATCTGTACACTCAAAGCATTTTAATAATAATTTGAGTGTAATAAAAAAATACAAAAAAACAAAAACAAACAAAAAAAACCTTTTGTTGACAGAAAACAGACCTTATGGTCTTTGCACACTAGAGTATAAAATCTTGCAGGTTAAACAAAACCTTTCTTCTAAAAGCAAAATAATGCAGTGGTTTCACTTTTTGTTAGGTAAGTGCACAATTAACATCTTAAAAATAAAACCTTTTTAGTACAACATTTTAAATAAAAATAGATAGTTTCACCTTCATAGAGTGGAACTTTTTTCTCTGGTCACCATCCTATGAAATGGAATAGAATAGACTTACCTTTATTGTTCCACAAAATTTACACCCAAGGGTAGGAAGATATATAATTTCAAAAAGAGTAACACAAACTCTGTAAGGCCACAATCACAACATAAGAAAAGAAAATGTACTAGTTGTAAAGAAAGAAATAAAAACTAAAACTGAACGATAAAGTAAAACAATATAAGGAGTGGGCTTCCAAGAAAGATCACCTCAAGAAATATGCAAAACATGTATGTGTTTTTATTTATTGAAACAACAAAAATACTGGTGAATTTCAAACCCAACAACACACTCAGACAAAAACTGGTCCAATCTAAAGACTGAACACCCAAACCTAAGCTGAGTGGCATTGTTTAGGCGATCCAGTGCAGTGAGGACTTTACAGGCTCCTATATTGGGGAAACCGAACAACAGCTACATAAACACATGGTACAGCATAGAAGAAACAGTAAATCTGGCTAAGGTCCAGCTGTACACTTGCAGACTAAAATGTTTAGATTTTGGACAGAGAGGACAGATGGTTTGAAAGAAAGGTAAGGAAACCATCCTTGTGAAAAGAGAAAAAAAAAACAAACAATGAACAGAGGGTAAAGATTGTGGTTTCAGCTTCCAAGCATTTAAAATTCAGTCATGGATCTTTTTCCAGAGAAATTGTTCCTCCAAGCAAATTTCAAAAAGCCAGTCACATAGCCCATGCATAACAAAAGACTCCCACTTTGCAAAAGAATTAACGTCAGACACCATTTAATTAGCATCTGACTTGGAATTTACTTAGGAGGTTGGACCCCCAAGTTGCTTTACCACAATACATCCCCGCTCCAACTGCAGATTGCTCTGGTGCAAGCCAACAGAAATGGCAAAGACTGTAAGTCATGATTGATACGAATATTGACCTAATGCATATATATATCTATAGATATCTATATCTATAGATATCTATATATCTATAGATATCTATAGATATATAGATATATATATAGATAGATATATATATATAGATATCTATAGATATCTATA
>JAUZNJ010033567.1:0-13104 GCA_034780135.1 Jordanella pulchra | reverse complement strand
AAGCTACTCGTGACATCACCGCATTAAAAGCTCGTCTGGAGCTGCATTTAAACTCCTATTGTTAATAGTCTCTAGATTATTATAAATTATTATTTTCATTTATTTGGGGAATTTTGATCAACACAGTCAGATAAACACAAATAAAATGGACGTTTTACCAAATAAAACAAACAAAAAACCCCGCCATCAGAACCACCACAGACATTATTAATAGGGCCATAAACAGCCGAGAGGCGGAGCTAAACTGGAGTATTGAGCAATCTAGATAATTAGATGGGGAAGTTAGAACCATTTAAAAATATATGTTTCAAATATGTTTTGTGTTCATCAAAAAATGCTTCAGTGTGATTTTATGGGTAAAATTATTGTTTAAAAGCAAAATGCATCAATTGGCTTAATTAAGACTTTCAGAGAGGTTTGGTGACGCTGGAGACATCAGAAGTTTAAAGTCCCATAACTCTGACACTGTTATACCATCAGATCTGATATGTTTTGACATGATGCAGAACATTTTCAGAAACTAGAAGGTGTTGGCCTTTAAATGATGTATCACAGATTATTTGGCCTTATAGTTCCTTAGTTGTTTGCTTTTCAATACGAGTATGCAAAAGGCGAGGATTACTTACAATTAGGTGGATGTTATCAAGTTTTAAAGTTGGAACAGTGCTGCTGCATCAGAGAGCAGATCTGTATTATTAGATTTATTTTAATTTTTCTGTTCTTTTAAATTGCCATTTACCATCACCTAATTTAAATCAGATTAAATTGAAATAGAGCTCAAGCGAAAAATTCCAGAAAGTTTAGGATCCAACAATGATTTAAAGAGTAAGTAGGCTGTCATAATTTTCTATTTTCTTCTTGTATAAGTATAATAAGGCCCATGTTCACTGTTTTAAGCACCTAATTTGGAAAATGTTTAAAAAAAGTAGCATAATTGACATTAACATACATGCAATGAATTTGTAACGTATTATGTAGTCAAACAATTTCATGAAGCTTTACTGTTTTATTTTAATACATTAAACTGAGTTAGAAAGTGTGTTTAAAACATTTATTTCCGGTTTAGTTTGATACAAATATCCCACCAAGGTTCAAAGATCAAACAGAAAGGAGAGAGAAAAAAAACTTTGATCATTTTATAAATCTGACTAATCCTAAAATTCAGCTCATTTTATCAGAAGACATTTAATTAAATAAAGAGGATGAGGATCACAAAATGAGAGTTTTCTTCCAGTTATATTAGAAACAAAAGCAAAGTATTTTCAGAGCAAACAATATTTTTGTTTCAGCACAGTAACAGATAATTGTAAGCAGCAAAGCTGCATCAGATGAATTCTCTTTCTTCCAAATATTCATCCTCAATTTTCTTTGTTGTAAAATAAAAACATTTTAATATATTTTTGCAGCAACAGTCCCACAGCAGAAAGAAAAACACAAACTGGCACAAAGAGAGACGTTTGTTTGGAGGTAAAGGTGCATGAGGACAAACTCTCCTGCTAAGGGATCTGGATTAGGCCTTGAGGCTGTGAAGAAATGTTTCTGAGCATAAATGAGAAGAAAAGAAAAGTCAATAATTTTCTTTTATTTTTCTCCTGTAAAGCCTTGAAGAAACAAGGGCCGTTCAGGAATGCATGGATTGATTGGATATTTTTATGTTGTTTCAGAAATCCATGAAATTTAAAGCCTTTAAACTCTTCAGAAAAAGCACAGAAAAATCTGATTGAATGCTTTCTGTGAACCTGTTTGGACTTTTAGAATCCCAGTTTTCTTCGATTTAAAGAGTTTTACAGGATCCAAACACAAACTCTGCTGTTTCAACTATCTGTTGGTCCATATTTGTGATCTCCGGTCCTGTTAACGATTTGGATTATGCTCCTGAACATTTTTTTTTGGACAGAAAAAAAAAAAGACACTTCCATAGAAATCAGTTTTGATCAGAAACGTTCTCATACAGAAAAGCGCACGAGCAGGATTTCCAGAAATGAAAAACTGTTTCTGTATCAGGATTTCCAGAAATGAAAAACTGTTTCTGTATCAGGATTTTCAGAAATGAAAAACTGTTTCTGTATCACAGGAGCGTTTTTCCTTCCCCACCCATCGGTACCTCTCGGACGCTGCCTGAGCCGTGTCCTCAGATTGCTTTTGGCCTACTTTCGGCAGCGGGGAGCTCCAGCGTGTGATTTTAAGGCAGAGTGTGAGCTGGGACAAACCGCACAACATGCAGACATGCTTCCCCTGAGTGCTTCTTTCCATGTTCTGTCATATCGTCTTCTATTAAAGCTCAAAACACAAATGGGCAGAGAGGTCCACTACATGCAATTGTTCTCCTCTCTAAACTGAGGTTTATCATCATCAACACGTCATTTTATTTCAAATACACAACACACATAGATTTAATATAACTAAATCAACTTATGAAGAGTAATGAGAGGAAGCATTGATATGTTTAGAGTTTCTGCAGGTAAAAGTTGAAAATTGAAATCATGATGAGAACCTCCAAATCTCACATTTCCCAAAAAGAAATACATTCATTTTTGCATTTAATTAGCATCTTAAAAATTCTCTAATATCCATCAATACTTGCAGTGTTGATCTACTATAAGTAAACAAACAGCAAGAAATAAGATGGACAAAGATTTCTCAATCAGTAACAGAATAAATCTCCACTACTGGGTTTGCAAAAAGAAAAGAAGGATTCATAGCTCTCTGCTCAAAAACTGAACCTTTATTTATCTTCTAGCTAAATTTACACCTGGACTATTTATATTCAGAAAACTAACAGTCATTCTTTGCTTTAAAGCAGAACTGCATTTATACTTTATTAATTCAAAAATCAAACAAAAAGTTTGCATTTGTCATCTAAACTCAATATTCTGAAGTCTGACTGAATCTAATGAAACAGGAACAACCTAAGGACAAATTAATCTGGGGAATAAATTAGTAAAAATTTAAAGAAGGTTTATCAACAAAGACAATGTTACAGATAGTGGTGAAAGCTGGTTATTAGTCTGACATTCAAACATTGGAAGAACAGGTTGTTTCGACCTGTAAAACGGCCACAGATTTGATGTGCAAATGTGTGGGATTCATGAAAAACAAGCAAAAGAAAAGAAAATCTACAGAAAAAAAACACATTTTCTTTACTTATTTTTAATCTTCAGTGTCAACATTTTACATTCTTGTTTTTGTCCAAAATCTGTCTGAAAACCATTTGGGATGAAACTCTGGAGATGTGAAGTTTTTTGTTGTGCTTTGTCTCAGACGATGCAGCCTCCGCTTGGAGTTCACTGGGTGGTAAAAAAAATAAAATTAGAATAGGTGTAAAAGGTCCTTCATGCACGTTAGCATTATTTCACCATCTCATTTGAATGCAGCTAAAGCTGATCTAAAATAAGTATATTCTTAGAATAAGTTGATTTCCCTTAATGTGAAAAGATGCCAATAAAATGAACATTTCTGCCCTGAACATGAGATAATTAGTTAATATACACTTTCAATAAGATAACTTAGTGGTTTTTCTAATATGTAAAGTTTCTTATTTTTATATTATTGAAATATTTGCATTTGCTCAAATTAAGGAAAAATAAACTTATAACAAGAAAAGCTGACTTCTATTTACATTTTTGCAGAGCAGAAATTCCCATCAAACTGCTAAATAGATTTTTGTTTAATAAAAAGATGTGGTTTTTTTTCAATGAAATGTTCTCATTTGTTTGTGTTAAAGATGCTAAAGAGAGGTAGCTGACGCCGGGCAGTCAGAGCTGCATGGGATCCGACACAGTAAGGAGCTCTAAGCCACCTCCAAATAACTTCTATGGGACATTGTTTGCACAGCCGTCAGCAGAAAGCTAACATTTTAAAATCTTCAAATAGAAACAAACAACCTGATGAATACGAACTGTTGGAATAAATATTGATGGAAAACATAAGTGTGAAGGCTTCATGGATTTATTTAAAAAATAAGACACAAAAAGTTTGGATGTATTTTATTGAAGTGACAGAATTTCACAGACATTCCTGGAAACGAACGTGTTCATTTGAAAGTACGTTCTGTGTGTGTGTGTGTGTCCATAGGGCAGCTGAGAGTTGCTGTCATTGTGCTTTTTTAATCCGTCTCAGGTTCCTGGACTGTTTCAACATGTTCTGATTCGGTCTGATCATCTGAAACACAGAGAAAGATAAAGTTTGTTGAACCAACTGAAGCTTCTTTCTGTCGTTTGCTCATCAGCAGATCTGCTCGCTAACAGAAGCTAATCTTAAGCTAAAACCGAAAGAAGAATTTGACACATTTTATTTGCAAAACTTGAAAAACAGAATTTAATTTATAGAAAAAATATTAGGACCCCCCTTTGTTTTTTATTTCTGTTCATTTTATTCTTCAGTGAAAACCACTTGAACAGCAAACTGAAGATACAGTCTGTAAATAAAACTCATCTTAAATAATAATGCAGAAAGAGACAAAGGTTCAAACATGTTTTAATTGTTTTCATCTTCTGTATTCTTCATGTCCGCAGCCTGTGGTGACGTCTTCATACACGGCATCAAGTTCTTTGTTGTCAAAGATGAGATGGTTTGATAGATCCCTTACACACACACACACACACTCTGCAAACAATTCATCTGTCCCTATCCTGCCTGAAACCTTTTAAAAGGAATAAAAATACCACCTTAGAGAAAAGATGTTTGCTTCTACAAAAAACAGCAAATATCAGAGAATCTATTTATAATTTTGTTTTATTCCGTCCCGACACAGCGCTGACTCTGATTGGATCGTGGCTGCATGTGCTCTCAGCTCACAGCTTGATATTCAGCAGCAGCTCTAGCATCAAACCTCTCTATTCTTCACGTTTTGTCGCTCATTCATTGCCAACAATTTCCTATTTTTTATTTCATACTTTTCCAAACTATGAGATTTATCTTTAAACAACATTATACTTTAACCGCTTATATACTATTCATCTGTTGGTTTGATAAGTTGTAGCTGGAAATATTTTTTTTTTAGTTTGTGATTTTTAGTCATTTGCACTAAAGTATGTCAAACTGTGTAAATGAGGACATTTCGAAACCATTACTCTCCAAAAACAGCAGCTTTATGTGGAGTTTTAAGCAGACTGATCCAGGTCTTACTGAATTTAAAATAGTAGTAAAAGGGACTTTCATTGGCTCCCAGAATGACAAACTGATTTCAGCTCAACCTCTGCTCTCACAACACAGACTGTCATGTTGCATAGAGGCTTTGCTAAGAATATGGGACACGTCAAGGCCTGGAAAGCTGGGACGCTTAGGTAATATTTGAAGCATAGCTACATGTTTAACCAGCAGCCTGAACAACATCTAGACAACATGCAAGACTTTACAGCCCTGCTGCGTCCCGGTTGGTCTCTGAAAGCTCTGAAGCTTAAACAAAGAAAACATGTGAGAAAAGGAAGCATTTTAAATCATTTTACAAAAAATTAAAATCTTTAATGGACTGAATCGGGTTTCAAAATGTACTAAATTAAAGAGGATATAAATACTGTATTTAACCAGATAGAAACTGGAGGATTTTGTGTCAAATGTGCCTTTTATTGCATTTATTCTGAAAGGGTATCAGATAAAGAAAATGTGATGAATTGGACCAAACCTGGACGGACCAAAACAAACAAGTACTGACCTGAACTGAACCAATTTAAACTCAATAACTTAACTCACAAACTGAGTGACTAAAAGTCGGCTGGTTTCACCAGAACCAACTTAAACTGAATGAACTTCATTCATTGGAGATGAAATAAACTGAATTCAATTCATGATCTGAGCTAAAGTGATAAAACTGAACTAAAGTCAATAAAATACATGTAAATTAAAAAAGCTAAACTAAATCTTAGGCAAATTAAAACAAAAATAATTTTAAATAAACTAAATTTAATTTATTTTTATTCATTTCAATGTATCACAGTAAATTGCACCAACAGGCCAAAAGTTTTATTATAGTTTCATAATAAATGAATCTAAGTTGCACCTAAACTGACAGGATTTTTCCAATACTGAGTAATATTAGCATCATTTTAGATTTAGCATAAAAATACTGATGAACACAAGAAACTACAAAAGAAAACAGAAATAAGGTGCATTAAATATTGTCCTTCTTCTCAGCTCATGTCTGGACCTGTTTGCAGACAAAATATCTCTGACTTCAGTATCTGGAGAAAGTTTAGCTTTGCCAGTTTTTCTTTACTTTGTTTGGAAGAGATTATAAATTATAGAATATTTACAGAAATTTACTTGATGAACTTTATACAGCTGTTTTTTTTACTTTATCCTGAAATGTGTGACGAAGCCTTCAGGACGAAAGTGACAAATGAAAACAGTTTTAGGATCTGAGAGCAAATTACTGAGAAATCTGTTCACTGTTTTTACTGTGACTGGTGTTTAAACATGAAACTACAGAAAAACTACCTGAGCTTCCAGGATTAAGGTAGTTTTTAAGATTAAGGATTGGAGCTTTATACATGTAAAGAAAGGCCTTTGTTTCTTATCTTTACCGAATGCATCAATAAAGCAGAGAAGAACTAGAGCTGTAGAGCAACAAGTCAGATGAAATAAAACATTTTCATGGTAAAGATTAAATATGCTGATTTTATAAAATGTCAGCTCACTTGGAAACTGAAGAGAAACACACATGAAGCTGAAATCCAATCAGCCTCTGAGACACGCAGCTTCCTGCTAAAGGAGCAGGTGAGGAGGCAGGAGACACGCCTCAAAATGTCTGGAAAGTTAGCAGCTTCTGCTGTAAAAGCTGTTAACTCTTCCTGAGCCTAACAGCCCACGTCTGCTGTTAGCTATGCTAACATTAGCAGCGCAGGGATTAATGAGGTAAATAAGAAGTGTGGTTAATCTGCTCGTGTCATGGGGTTGAATAAAATCCCTAAACTCTTTTAAAGCGCCTGCATGCGAGCACACACTCCTAACGATGCTAAAAACAGATCCATGCTAGCAGACAAAACGGATAAAAAGCAGTGAAAAAGAAAAGAAGAAAAGGTGTTAAACCTCTGAGCAGCACTTTCCTGATAAAACAGGCCCCGGGTGTCCGTGCTTTAGAAAAAAAAATGACCACAGCAGTAGCAGCAGCTAGGGGCACATGTGGTGGACATTATTTGGAAAGAGAAGACCCACGTGGAGGTGTGCCGCCATCTTGTTTCTGACTGGAAGAAAAGGGTTGGGAAAAATGCTGTTCTAACCCCCCCTTCAAACACACACACACTCATGCAAAGCAAGTGTACAGAGGTGCTGAAAGATCGCAGCCGGATCAGAGCGGTCAGAGACGGGTTCTGGGTATTGATGACTGAGCCTGTCCCGCAGCAGCAGAGAGCAAACCGCCTGCTGGAGGGAGTGGCAGAAAAAAACTGCATGGTGAGCATGAACTGAGCCCGATAAAAAGCATCCCCACAGGAGGAAGAGTGTCGTCTTCAGCAGTCGCTCACATCCCACAAATGATCTGATCAGTTATTTCACTGCCCCAATACACACAGATGGTTCTCCTGTAGAAGCACATAGATCGACCTGACCTCTGAGCAGCCGCTGACTTCCAGGTAAAAGCGCCTGACTCAGGGTTTGCAATACCTGAAGATAAAACCTTGCATTTTGATCAGAAACCCTGCAGCAGAAATGTGGCCATGCTTGGGTCTGGCTCTGCTCTGTGCAGCAGGCATCATCACTGACCCACACATCTAAAGCTGCTGTGGAAAAAAACATTTTCTTTCTCTTTTGACCAGATCTAAATTTGACGGCTGCAAACGTGACTGAAAGTAGAGAAAATATTCAAACAATGCAGTGGTAATGAAGCAGCTTATTGCATGCCCAGCAGTCAGTCTGGCTGTCTGTGTGGCTGTCCTCCATGTCTGACTAAGCCATGGGGACACAGTGTACCAACAGCGTTTGAAGCAGCAGAAGAATGGAGAGCACCGGATAGCCGCTTACTCACTGTAGGTTACTGTTTGTTTGCTGGGCTCAGCTAATAAGGAACCGTTTTGAGATGAAAGAAAAAAGACAGAAATGAAAGAAGTGCTAAAGCGGCAGTATAGCGCCGCAAATGAGACTGGAATCAAAATCTATAGCATCTCCTGATCAAAGCCTGTTGTCTGAACACATTAGCATTCTATTGGTTATAATGGTTAAAAACAGAAAATCATAGTTATCAGAATGAATTGTCGTTAATATTTGTGATCTTGCTGCATGTTTTACATTTGACTATAAATACAGAAAAACAAAATCTGAATGTCATGTCCAATATAGTATCATACATAGTATAATAAAGCATTTGCTAAAACCCTCGTTATACACACCTCATGTCTAAAATCATGATTTAACATAAGGAGAGATCTCAGTAACGACAGATTCCTATAAATCGGGTCAGTGAACTGATGGATCTGATCCAGAGGTTCCTGGGCCTGAATGATGATCAGCTGGAAAATACAAAATCATGTAGTGTTTGGAGTAATAAAGGTCAGAGCTACAAGTTTTTCATCAAAGTGGACATTTAAAAAAATAACAATTAATCCACAGAACTTCTAGAGTGGTGCAAAATTAAAGCATTTTACTGAATAAAAAGTATACAAATAATAATTGTATACATTTTAACGGATATGAATGTATAAATATTTACGTCTGGTTGCAATGCCGACGTAAATGATTCTGCACCAATAGGAAGGAGCTCAGGCGTTGCCAGATCTTTGTGATCGAGCTGAGAAATGGCTCCTCTATGCATCAGATTTCTGAGATTCAAGCCAAAGAACATAAACCGAGCAAAGCAAGGGAACATCGGTCAAGCCGATTTAAGGCAAGGCTTTTTGCTTTTCTCCTGGACAGGTAAGTCGGGTTAGCATTAGCATAAGTAAACCTGGCAACCAGCTTGAGGGAAAGAACGACTGCGCCACTTACTGTCTGGGAGGAGTTAAACTTGTAGCTATCACCTTTAGCCTTTTCAAAGCTAAGATCTTGCAGGTTTGGTAACAGTATTTGTTGTGAAAGGTGGTCCTCTTTGCAGAACACTTAACATCTGTGTTGGTGAAGTCGAAGAAGCTCAGAGTAGGAAGAAGATCCATAAAAGGAGAGCATATCTTTATCACCTGTCAAAACCTATCCATGGTTCACTTGGGTTTTGGAGAGTCGCAGGGAGAGCAACCATTTCAGTGGATAACAGAAAGGCTGAACAATGTGCAGTCGAGGAGTTTTATTCCATTTAGCTTTCAATGTTTGTCTCAGTTGGTAATATCAGTCCTGCTACAGCGTGTCATTGCCTCTACTTCTAATATGAATAACTTTTGACCAATTAATGTCCGTTCACAGCTGGATGCCCAGAAAACACATTTTAAATGCCTTTAACTTTGTCAATCATAGTTTCTATATCAGGATCAAAACTGTCTACAAAACATCTTACATCCTGCCGTCAATGATTTACCCGAGACCCAAGGGTCGCGGTGCCCATGTCCGGCAGACTATGGGCGAAAGGTGGGACCACCCTGGACAGGTTGCCAGTCTGTCGGAGGGCAACATAGAGACACACAACCATGACCACCTAAGGAAAATTTAGAGATTCCAGTTAACCTAACAGTCACGTTTTTGGACTGTGGGAGGAAGCCGGAGTAACCAGAGAGAACCCACGCATACATAGGGAGAACATGTAAGCTCCATGCACAAAGACCCGAGACCACAGAGCAGCCCTGAAATATTTCCCTTTAATTTTAATGACTTTTACCTGGAAGTGGAAGAATAAATGAAAACAGCTGCTGCATATTCTAACCAGTCATCAGCAGCAGAAAGGGACCATGATGCCATCAGGGAGAACAAACCTGCTGCCTGCCCTGCCTGGGTCACCTGCACCTTTAGTTTCCATGAGTGAGTGAGTTTTAACATCGCAGAGGGTTTGCTGAGGTCAAGCACATAATGTACAGAGCTGTTATGGTCACGCTCTCAACATTACTCTGTGCTGCTCTCAAGTCGTGGAGCTCCAGCACACGCATGCAGGCTGCAGGAATCACAGAGCTCTCACACTGATCAACGCTTCTTTATCTGATAACGTCGCTCTTTCATGACACACTGATGCCATCAGCACAAAGTCAGCATTTATTAGCTTCTGATATCATCCAACTCGAAGTAGAATCGTGTTTTCGTAGTTTGAGGTAAAGGAGGAAAGGTTAAGGATGAGGACAGATAAAAGATCAGCTATGATGAGTGGAGCCATCCGCAGTGATGGTTCCTACACGGCCTCATCATTTTCTGCCTCACCTTGAATGCTGAACTCTTTATCTTGCAGGTCTCCTGTAAATAGTTTGGTTTGCTATGATAATCTTTGTTCCTATGTATCATGGTGCAGCACCAGCAAGTAAAAGTTCAAAAGTAGGCATGGTTCATCCTAACAGCACCATCATTTTGACTAAAAATATTTAAGTTTCACTTTATCCAGGTATTTAAATCCCAAATAAATCACTTCACAATAGCTAATGTCATTTGTTAATTATTAAAGTTAAATGATTGTTGTTCTCTTACAAAAAATCGAGGACAAATATAGAAAAATAAACCCTGCTGAATTTAGCAGTTGCCTCTGTCGCTCTCTTCATTCTTGGCTTGATAGTTAGCGGGGCTCTGCTCGGGTTGTAGCTAGCTATTTGTAGCTAACTGTACCTATTAAAAGGTATTATCATAATTAGAGCCAATGGTGGTGCTGCACTAGTTTCTACTCAATCACTGCGTGATTAAACATCCAATAAGGGGTGAAAAGTGCAGTGATCTTTATCAAACAGTTTACAAGCAGAGGAAGTAGTGTGCAGCAACAGGTTGGGGAGGAGCAAATCTGGCCTATGCAATTCTTATTGCAGTGAAAAGAAACTCAGGTCACTGTGTGATGTTTCTTTGAATAGACTTTAACTCATAGGAAGGATGTGCCTTTTGAAAGCCTTCCTATAACAGAGTTAGCTGTCTGTCCCATGCCTATGAGCAGCACACTGGCTGCTCTGCACCGCTTCACCGACCTCATGCTCAGATGTAGGAGGTCTTTAAAAACCAATGAATATTCCCTCAGAATGTGCTAGGTTGCTAACGACTCGTGCTGAAACTAAAATGGGTGTTGTCACACTGGTGTCTGCCTGAACCATCCAAAACGTTTTGTTCTTTGATTCCTGTCCTTCATACCCAACAGAATCCACCAGCAAATGCTGCTGGACGCAGATTCCTGCTAGCATGTCGTCCCTCAACTCAAACACCCAGAATGAAAATCCACATGATGTGACGTTACAGCAAGATGTGTGCCTTTATCTGATAAATATGACTGAGAGGACAGAGAGAGCCTGGGCTTCACTGCACCATGGCAACCCCCCCATCGCTATTGTTGGAGGCAGGAATGTGAAGGATATTGTGTCGGCCTGGCATCCCTCTCAGCTCCCGAGAGCCTAACCCGTGGACATGAAAGCACAACGTCACAAGTTAGGGTCTCAGGGACAGAGAGAGACACGTTGGAGCGAACTGCTAGGCTGCCACCGGCCGCTCCTTGCTGGGGGTCATCGGGGGTCCAGTGGGATTCTGCTTAGCTAACATCTTCCCTCTTTAAAGTCAGCTGTAGAACATGTGATCATCATCCTGCATCCCACGCAGCAAACACGTCCCCCCCACTGTCGTCATTAACTGAAACCCAGGACCAAACAGCAAAGTCCAAACCTCAGACAGAAACAACGTTGAACAGCTCTCCCCGAAACTCTCCTACGGTTGTCTCTCTGCCCCAAAACTCAACACCCCCCCACCCTGCTCCCCACCTAAGGAGAACAATACAGCAGCTGGAAAATGCCTCCTGCCATCAGGTAGAGAGCCTGCTGCTGTACAGTATTCCCAAAGACGCACCGCTGTGTGTGGGAAGGTCTGAATCGGCTAATTATTTACGGTGCACGAGACAAAAGCCAAGCGTGGATGCATCAATTACGGCATCAAAAATCCAAAGCTCAGACTGCACAGCGTCACACAATCCATCTGACACAATGGCTCTCATGCTTGTCCCTGCAGTGAAACTGCTCGGTTGCACGCTGGAAGGCTGTGAGAGCACGTCTCCGTTCGGCACGAGGTTCTGAGTCCCGGAGAGAAGATAACAAAGCTCTATGGCTCCTCCGAGCTTTCATGGTGGTCTGAATGCTTAGGAAGCAGATGGAGAGCTGAGAGGGAAGCGGAGAGAGGAAGAGCGATTGCTGGTATCGACTCACCCTCCCCTTTGGGTCCAGGATGCCGTTATCGCTCAGTGCTCCTCCTGCTCTCTACCTGCTGGAAAATTGAAAGACAAAAAAGCACAAACATAGATCGAAAGCTTACAGCATGCCAACATCATTTACACAATATTGAGCAGAAAATAGCTTTTTTTGGAGTGTTATTGTGTTGCAAAAAGTAAAAGGTGGCACAAAGAAGGAGGCCAGTCCTCCTGGGCAAGCAGCTCAAAGTCAGTCTGAATAAATGGAACGAGAGCGACAGGCAGAGGCGAGAAAGATGAGGATGGGTGGCAAGACTGAGCCGGAATGAACCATGTGCAAGCGCTCTCCCTCGATCTTTTTTCCCTCCCTCTCTCTTTCACACATGCATAATTAGGGCAAAAGTAAGGAGTCTGGGAGGAGAACAGATAGGAAGATTTAACTGTAACTTACCAGAAAACGAAAAGCTGAAGGTAAGAGAGAGACGATATTCCAGAGGATGAAGATTAATCGGTGGGTTACAGAGAGCCGCAGCACAGGACTGGAACACGGAGAGAAAAACCAAAAAAGGACGATTGTGACGGAGTCCGTACTTTCAGCTGGGGCCACAGTGCCAGTGAAGCATACCAGTAAAGCGGTGTCACCAAGATGGAGGAGGTGGGGGGGCACAAACACTCACACACGTGAAGCACCGCATACATAAAACAGCCTTTCAGTCGTTTGCTATTCCTTGCAGCAAAGCCTCCACTCAGTTTTCTTCCAGACCTTCAGGGCCGAGGCAGGTGGGCAAGACAGAGGACAAAAAAAAAACCACGCACGGACGGACCCACACAGCAACACACAGCAACACACACACAAAGTTAAAGAGAAAAAAACTGTCCCTGCTGATCTCTTGTCCTGCTCA
>JAUZNJ010033565.1:0-13104 GCA_034780135.1 Jordanella pulchra | reverse complement strand
GATAAGAGAATCGTTAAGCAAGCTGCCAAACGATGCCACGGAATCGGAGCACACGGAACCGGTTCTGAACAGGAACCAGTTCTGAACAGGAACCGGTTCTGAACAGGAACCGGTTCTGAACAGGATCCGGTTCTGAACAGGATCCGGTTCTGAACAGGAACCGGTTCTCCATTCCCGTCCCTATATTTTACTCCAGAATTATGGATTCACGGGCGTGCAGGTGGAGCAGTGGTTAGTGAGCACGACCCATGTACGGAGGCCTCGACGTGGGCGATCCGGGTTGGAATCCAGCTTGTTGTCCTTTTCCACATATTCCCCCCCCACCGCCCCCTTTATACCACTTTCCTGTCAGCCTACTGTCTGAAAAATGAGCCACTCAAAATAATAAAGAATTCACAACATTGATGATAAGAACATTTATAACTTAATCACATGTTGTTTACTGGTGTTTTTTCCGATCTTTAAAGGCTCTTAAGGATGAGCTTTATGGAGCTTTATCGCCCCCTGGTGGAAGGACCAAGATATTAAAACATGTGCAGCAAAGAGGGAAGAAAAGACGTTATATTTTTTATTGATTTATATTGTTTTGTCACTTTATTTTACCTGAGATGTAAATAAATTGATAAAGGAAACTTCTGTGCTTACGGAGCTGATTTCATTTCCACAGCCCGGACTTGAACTTTTTCTGTACTTGGCCTCACTGAGAGCATAAAGCTGGAGGAGGAGTGATTATTCCAGCGCTTCCACCCAGTAAAACCTTTAGACAGTTTAACAACCTCAGAGCTGCGGAGGAGGGAGCTTCCTGTGAATTAATGTTCTTGAGGTAGATGTCAGGAGAGACGAGGCCACTTTAGATGTAAACCAGGTGTGGATGCTGCTCCTCCAGGAAAACTGGCTTTGCAGAAATCAACAGACCTACAATCTGATTTAAATGCAGAAGATTCACTGTGAATAAGTTGCTTCTTTAAAACATCACAATAAAAGTGTTTCTCATTCCTGGCGGCTGTGAAACGGCTAGAAACCTTCCCTGAAGTCTGCAGGTTCAACTGAAATTAAAGCTATTCTTCATCCTCACAGTGTTTTCTGCAGGGTTAAAGGAGAAAAAAAAGTCCTTTTCTTATTCACAGCGAAGGGGGGGAGTCTGCAGAGATGAGTTCAGTTCCCACAGAGTGAATCTAAAATATTCATGCTGTTCAGCTGAACTCATTTCCTTCCATCTGGGCTCAAAGAAATCTTAGTTTCCAGCTTCAAAGATGAAAGATTTCTGCTGATTTTAGGACTGAAGGTGAAGCTAACATCAGATGGAAAGAAGTTTTTTCAAACTTTTGTTCTCATAAAAAATTATTCAGAGTCATTAAAATAGTTTAAATATTTTGTTAAAATGTTCTTTTTTTAATCATATTGTTCTAGTTTCTCCATCCCGTCACTCTAAACTGATCACAGACCCACAGATGTTTGGTTTGAACCTCAGCTCTGATCAGCAGCCGTTAAAAAAGGACGACATCCTGTGGAAAGGGTTAGGGTTCAGAACAATAACCGTAAACTTCTCAACATTTTCAGCAGCAGAAATTTATACAAAGACGTTTGAAATAAATTCCTCCAACAGATTCATTTAGAAAATCCAACCTTTGCTTTGAGAAACAGACTGAAGCTTTTTAACCTTTTAAACTAAGTATTGGATTTTATTTTTTATTTTAATTCATTTTTTCATTTAAATTTATTCAAGTTTATCTGAATTTAATTTAATTTCTCTTGATTTTAGCATATATATATATATATTTGTGTGTTATATTTTTATTTATGTATAATTGTCATTTATTCCTCAGAGCAGAAAACGTAGCATTTAGCTCAAGCAGAAACGTTGATCTTCATCAGAGGTCAGAGTTCATCACACAGCCTGTAGTTCAACGATGATGATGATGATGATGGTCTCCTTCCTCAGGTCCACGGTGGGGAGCAGCTCAACCTGACCACCTCCATCTCCTTCAGGTCCGTCCTCACTCAGCTCCCAGCTCCTCCACTCTCCCAGCCTGTCAGCTGCTCCAGGCTGCCGTGGTTCTCCTTCTCCCAGCAGGGAGGCGCTCAGAACGCTTCACCTCATGCCTCTAACAGTCAGAACGTCTTCGGGTCGGACTCCCGCTCCGTTTCCTCGTTCTTTCAGCACTTCCAGGCGGCTTCCTCCCTCTCAGCCCCCCCACCTCCCCCTCCGCTGAACCCCGCTCCTAAACTGGTTCCCATGTTCAGGAACAAAGAAGCGTCTCGACGGACGGCGGAGAAGCGGAGGATCACTCTGCCCGTTCCTCTTGAGTCCACGCCTGCAGCCAACGCCGTGCCTTCTTCTTCTCTGTCCGCCCCTCTGTCTCCGCTGATTGTCCCCCGTTTCCGTCCTAAACCCCCGAGGAGCGTCCTGTCCGAGGTGCTGGGTCCGCCCAGGATCAACCGGATCTCCAGCCTCAGTCCGGCGTCCAGAATCAAGCCGGCGCCCGTCACCATCCCATCAGTGATCAAACGGAAAACCAAGAAACCTGAAGGCAGCGGCGTGTCCGACTCCTGGAAGACAACAGAGCGGAAGGTCGGCTCTGAGAACATCTTCCTTAAATCCATCGTTAAACCCAACAGGAAGACCGGTCCAGAACCAGAACCGGACCACCGTCCTCTGATGTCTGCAGGCACCTCCAGCAAGGCCAGAAAAAAGAAGGTAAGTCCATCTGGTGTGAAGTGGTGCCAGAGGTTCTGGTTCCTTCCTGTTCTCTGTCTGTTTACCTTTAAGGTGGCGTTTGAGCTGAACGAGGAAAAGATCAAAGCTTCAGTGGAAGATGTGGAGAAAATGGTCCAAAGCAACCAGGTGAGCAGAAACAGAACCTCCTGCAGTAGATCTCAGTTCGACCAGTGAACCATGAGGAGAACCTCAGAGGAGGCTCTTCATCTGCTGAACCAGGAGGACACACTTCCTGTTCATCAGTTAAACTATTTTCTCTCCTTTCTCTTTCATTTATCTGGTTTATCCCAGTTTACAGGGAAATCTTCTCTCTTCCTCAAAGTCTCTGAAATCTTTCTTGGCTTCGTGTTTCCTTCTGCTGTTTGGGTCTTTGGTTTGTTCGCTGCTGTTCTCAGCTTCGTTTCCTGAAGCCTGAGCAACATGGAGGTGATTTTGATGCATCTGAGTCACAAGCTCAGTGCAGACGAGGCGGACCTTTAGTTCTCATCCATAAACAGTGCGCAGACAGAGAGGACTTTCTGGAGAACCTGCAGCGGACGGCGTTGGTTTCAGACCACAGCTCGCATTAAGGTGATGGATTAAAGTGTGTTAGTGTGATGAATAGCAAACACAGAGCCTCTCCCTCCTCTGTGAACATGTTTAGGGAGGCGGAGGGAGGGCGTTAAAGTGATGAACGATCGGGGGAGGCGGCGGCTCGCTGTAGGCCCAGCAGATTAATAACAACATTCATCAGTTTTACGGCTCGGACCGACCACATCTCCACCACAATAAGTCAGACGCGGTTCTGTGTTACTTTCCTTTTAGCTCACAGGAGGCTCTCTGCAGGCTTTGTTGTCGCTCTGCTTTTATTTATGCTGCTTTTCTTCTGTGGTTGGATCTGATGTCAGCAGTTTATGGAGAACAGATGATCTACTGAGGCCTAAACCTCCTCATCCCTCCTCTTCCTCTCATCCTGACCAGTTGTCCAAGCTGAGCTGCTCCTCTCTGCTGCTGTGGCTCAAACGGAGAGGAGTCCAGGTCTCTGCCAAACACAGGAAGGACGAGCTGCTGGTGAAGGTCCTGAGCTGCCTGGCCGAGGCCTGAAACCCCCAGAACCTCCTCAGAGGCCGTCTGATCGGTTCTACCGGGCCGCTCCTCTTCATCGACTCCTCCATGGGTTTAAAACATTCAGGGTTCATTTGTTCTGGAATTTAAACAACAATTTCAGCCGTGAATTAAAAAAAGCATTTTAGGAGCTTTAGTTGATAAAAATGTTGTGTGAAAACTGAAGTTTATTTCTTATGCATCATTTTATATGCATCTTACTTCAACAGGGTCACTATTATTGCAGGTTACCTTCAAGTCTAAACCTCTAATTCAAGAAGGTAACCAATAAATTCAGCCAAAGCTTCATCAGGTAACGGGAATCTTTCAAAAACGTTGCCTGAACATTTTCTGGATAATCAACTTTAAGTTCAGGAAAAGAACAAACAACAACCCAAAGATCCTAGATGGTAACTTTTCATTTCTGGAAACTGTTTAGTTTTAAACAGAAACCTGAAGTTCAGTCTTTGTTTTATGTTCTGGGGATAAAAAGTTTGGTTTATTCTGTAACTTGATGTATTTATTGAACCTTCAAACTGCAGCTGTGTTTTTCCTGACGGAGGCTGTATATTAATGTTAATTTATTCAAGTTTATTTATCTGAATAAATAAGTTTTATCTCTTGTTTTCTGTGACTTTATTCTTTTTTAATACATTTTTTAACACTTTGATTAAACCAGATTAAATTAGTCTGAACTCTGTGGCTGTTAATAATACCTGCCTATCAAGGAATCTTTAGGCTCATGTGTTCAAGACAATGAGATGTGAGCACAGACAGGGGGGGTTCTACTGGTCAAGGTTTCTCTGTCACGATGCATTCGGAGGGTCATCATCCAGAACACTATTGATGCGGCTGGGCCCAGTGATGCCTCATGTTACCACCATGTGATGATGAGGAGGGCTGTGTTCTTCTTCAGATGGTATTTGGGGCCGAAGAACCGAACCGGTGGGAAGCGCTGCCATCTGTAACCTGAGCCATTTAAGAAGTGTTATTTAAAGTGGAGGGGGGGGGGTTCCTTTGCACTCTTTCATATAAACCTTTAATATAAATCATTATTTAGTGAGCATTAATAAAAAGCATTAAGGAAGCAGCACTTAGAGGAAGGTTGGAGGATTTTATCTGAGAACTCAGATCCAAAGTTCTGTCACCCGAAGAGGTCAAAGGTTTAAAGAAAGGATTTGTTGATTTTCAGAGGCAGAAATAAGAATTTGGACGGTTGGAAAATGTCTCTTATTGCTTCTGTTTTGTTTTTACCAGCAAAGTTTAGAAAAACAAACGTTTTTCTTCTGTTTAATTTCAGGTTCACGTCACCCTGATAAAAACCAACAAATCATCACATCAGGTCTGAATGTTTGGACGCTGTGATCTAAAATATTTCCACCGTATTAAAGAAAAGTTTTAATAAAATGGAAGCTCAGTAACTTTGATCTAGATGAAAAATATCCATTTAGTCAAAGATCAGAGTTTTGATCCTGGGAACCAAACTGAAATCTCTCTAAAAAAGGAAGCAGGTTGATGAGTGACGTCGACTGAGGGGAAACATTTCCACTGTAAACACTTTAAATCTTCACCTCATGAAATCTGCTCCAATAATATATAGATGTGTTGTTTCTAAGGGCTCTTCATAGATCAGACTCTACAGACGCACCATCAAGCTGTTTGGGATGATTTGTGTTTCTGCTCTGATGGATTTACTTACAAACTAACAAAATAAACCTTTAAAGAGTCTGGTCTAACCAGGAAGATAAACACAGAACCGTTTTCCAACATTTTCCCATCAGGACACAGGAAGTACAGAGAGGAGCCGCCCAAATAAGGACAGACGGGGAAGAGCTCAGTTCAGACGTTTTAAGGTATAAAACACAAACGATTCAAAATAAAAGCTTGAGCAGGAAAACAAATCTTATAGTTCACACCATAATCAGGTTGTTATCCCAGGTTATTGGAGAACAATGACTCTATGATGGTTCTTCTGTTCAGCTTTGCTCCAGGATTTACCTCTGAGGACTGAGATGATCGTGGAGGAAAGAGATGTTTGGATCATTTCAGCTTTTAAACCTCCTGGTTTAACAAAGAGCTCACGATACCATCCAATGTAACAGGTCCCCAAACTTTTCACCTTCACAAAGTAGAACCAGAGTGGATTTATGACCCAAAGTAACGGTGTTACAGCGCAGCCTCAGTCCGTGCTGTAATACCTACGCCAGGCCAGTAGGGGGCGCGGGAACGCCGCCGTAGAGGTAATGAAGGTCGCTGAGTGAAAACAAGATGGAAAAGAGGTGCATGACGCAAGTTAAAGAAGTTTAAGATCTGGATGTCTGATGGGCTGGGATCATAAACTGCCAAAGAAGGAGATAGAAGCCACAGATATCAGGACTAGAAAGCTCCTTACCATCCATGGATCCCAGGTCCAGCACCCTGAGACTTTACACTAAGCAGAAAGAAGGAGGCCGGGGACTAGTGAGCATCAGAGCCACTATCCAGGATGAAACATCAAGAAGATGGCCCCAAAGGATAAACGCTATATATATATAGCTATAAACACACATATATATAATCTTTATTGAGTCTCAAGAAAGTATCATTTACACGACCTTTGGCCTCTACATCTCAAAACTAACTTCAACATTTGAAATAAGGTGGACAAGTAGAGCAGAACATTTTATCAGTTAAGTACGAAATGCTTCTTCTCTTCACTGAGAAAGATCATAAAAGAGTGAAAGAAACAAAAGAAAGGAGGGAAATGAAGAGTACATCACAAAAAAGAATACACGAATGAAACCATTGTGTACAATCATTCTGAAATACGGCTTTCATAGCAGAGTGGATTGTCAAGGAAATTTAATCAAGTTTTGTATGAAATCAGATCTTTTAGGTTTCACAGTCTACCCACATCTGCCACCACGTCATTTAAAACATTACCTAACAGGAAACCTCTGCAGGGCAGCGGGTCTCTGAGGGGCCAAGGAGCTCTGAAGGATGTATGTTTATTTTCTATATTAATAGAAATAAAAAGATCTCTCAGATAATTTTCACACATTAACTATAGTAACTGTTGGAGCTATTTATTCTTTATTTCTTTATCCATTAGAATTTTGTTAGTTTATTCTTAAATTTCTATTTGTGTTATTTACAGAGTTAATTTGCATGTTAATAATTGTTTTTATTTATCTTTTGTATCATTATTATTTTTTATTTAGTCTCTGAGTCAGACAGGAAGTGATGTGGATCAGCCCACTTCCTATAAATGTAGGGGCCTGGTAAAACACCAGCAGGCATTTGGTCTGGGGGCCTATGGTTTTTACCAGAGCAACAGAGGCAGCATGACACAAAGGAAAACTTGAACAATATAATTATTGGCAAAAAAGGAAATAAAGGAAACAAAGAAAGTAAACAAGTTTTTGGACATTATACATATATTTGCCTGCGTATAGAAACCGGAGCCCAGTGTCTCATAGAGGCTGATGGGACTTTTATTGGATGTTTGGTTTGACAAACAGTCGCCACTACAATAACAAAACCAAAAATAGAGCCAGATTTTAGCACATTTTCTTAGATCTCATAATGAAACATTTCATTATATCTTTTTATAAACTCATCTTCTACAGTTTTGGACGATGTTGAATAAAAGCCTGTGTGGCTCGAGTCTAACCCGCTGTACCTGCTGCCTGTCTAAAACTTTAATCTGTAACTGTCTTCTATTTAAACCCTCCTTTCAACATCTGTCCAGGAGTTTCCCAGTTAAACTTTTCTCCCTCGAAGAACAAACTTAAACATTCAGACTTGAATAAAAGCTGTTTTTTTCCGTCTGACTGAAACTCCCTCTGGCTCAGCTGCAGTGAGGCCGTTTTATCTCTGACGTGATTAATCTTTTCCCTGGAGCCATACTTCATCTTGAGCTGCATTGAAAATATTTCCTTTGTATTTTTCCCTCTGCCTGTTGTTGAATTATGACTTTCATTAATCAGAAGGAATGTCGGACTTATTCAGGTGAAATAATGAAGCTAACAGCTTGTTTTTTCTCCTCCAGTAATAACAGACAGGAAGTCTATAGATCCGAATGTTAAAGAATTTTCCTGTCAGTCTTAAACTATTTATTCTGTTTTATGGTTGAATTGAGCCACATCATTACATCCTGTTGGACAACAGAACAGAACAGGCTCCTAAACCATCACATTACACTCGGAGGTTTCTGTACCTCTACCATCAGTTTCAGCCTCCATGTGAAGGTCTATTCACCACCAGAATTGAATCATTTTATCAGCAGCCAGGAGGAACTGAGCAAACATCATCATTGGTCCTTCTTGTGTTGATTTTCACATTTTCTAATATTTCTTGTAGACCAAAACATTCCTATTGAGGATCAATGTAATATTTCATCAAATAGTTTTCGTCCAACAGCCAGAGGACTCCAGCGCCGCGCAGTGACTGAGGGAGAAAACAGGAGGGACGTACGCAGCAGAACCGCTGCCTTTAGTTTTTATTTTTAGGACCAACAGGTTCTGTGGTGACTTTCAGTCATTGTTTCCATCGCAGCCTTCAGCTCAAACCACAAGACCTTTAACCACATTTTGTTTCCTGCTTCCTCGTTGGAATCATTTAGTTCTTGCTTGTTCAGTTGCAGCTTTGCTTTGATTGTTATTTCAATGTTTCTTACTAGATAATCTAAGGGTCATATCATACCTTTGAGGTCTTTCATGTTTTCATTTCTTCTGATCTTGTAAACCTCTATAATTAGGTTTCTTATTCAGGAGATAAAAATAACAGCAAAAGTTCTTCTGTCAACATTTTGTCAACATCACCAAAGCAGTTGGATAATGAGACTGAACTCCCTTCTTCAGTCACTCTGCCGTGTTTCATACTTTCTTACAGAAAACAAAGAGAAGAGCAGAACGAGAGTAACTGAACCTTTGGGACTTCCTGGATCTGGATGTGAACGGATGAACTCGTTACTGCAGTCGGTTGGACTTTAATGATCTCCTTCTGCTCCAAACCTGCAGACTAGCTTTACTTCCTGCTAGATTTGGTCCTTTGCTGCACGGCTCTGCTGCTGCTGTTAACAAGGAGAGGATTTGATCCTTTCAGGAGACGTCAGAGAAATTGGACTAATTAAAACTAAGAAATAGAGGCCATCCTAGGTTGGCCTCCCTGACAGATGTTCTCCTTTGCTTCTCTGATGAATGCTTCCCAGGAAAGTTCATTAAATTAATCGCCGACAGGAAGCTGAACCCTGCTGCTGCTGGAGGTGACTTTAATTAAGAGATGAAAGTCACAGCCTGAGGCTTCGTCTGCAGATAAGACTCGGAGGACTCGCCGCTCTCCTCCGCCGCAGATATTTTTACTAACTGCCTCTTTTTTTTAGAAGCTGCTGAAAATGTTTCTCTAACTTTAAGTCTTGATTTACAGCATAGATTTATTACAAAAAAGCAGGGAGAAAAACCGGCCCCATCTGGATGACCTCTGACATCAGGTGGACATCAAAGTGCCCCCCACAGGCTAAGAGTGGTACTGCACTCAACACAACACCCGTCCACAGCAGGATCCATCCACCGTCTGTGGAGGTCTCATTGTATCAGACTCTAAAGGGTTAAACTGAGCAGCTAAACCAGCTTTCTTCATTTCCCTTTGAATTAAAATATTTTACAGTACTGATGTTTTTTAAAATAAAGGTTTAGCTTCTCCTGAGCCTCAGAGTAACGAGTCTAAGTCTCCATCTATACTTGGATTATTGTCACCAAACCATTTAAATACAATTAAATTCAATTAAAATATACTTTATTAATCTGTTGCTAATGAGACAAACGTGACATTTACATGGTTTTTATCTGGAAGTGATGAGAAGCATCCAGCTGCTCACAGCAGACAGAAGTTTTTCTAACTTTGTTGTCTGAACTCGTCCAACATGCGGTCGGAATAAACTCACGTTCACCATCATGCAAAAGCAACGAGGCAAACAGCAAAACGTTCTCTGGTTGCAGATCAAACATCCAACAAAAGGCACCATTGTTCTCTCACCTGGTTTTAACTGACTAGATGTTTTCTGGGAGGAAATGAGAAGCTTGTGTCGGGGGTGCGACCAAAGCCTGGGGCGACTGAAACTTTACACCAACTGTTAGTTTGACCTAATGGCCTCTTAAGGGTTCAGAGTCCTGAAGGAAATTAGCTCCTCTGTGGGAAAAGGAAGGACAGCTACAATGGAAAACCTCTGGTGCTTTAATCAGGAGAGAAACCTTCATCTAGAACACGTCTGGGAACCAGTCACAACCTCTTCAGCTCAGGTCTGGAGTATGGAGACTCTAAAACATGCCTTCAGCTGACAGAGGAGCCCACTTAGAGCAGAATTTATATTCAAATTGTAAAACAAGAATGCTTTGTATTTAAGATTAAAAACTTTTCATCTGTCAGTAGGTTCTATCCAGAACTCCTCAGATGGAAAAGATTCTGTAAAAAACCTTCAATCATTATTTAATTCATCAAAAAAATAATCAACAAATGAATTGATTAGCAAAATAACCGTTAGTTGCAGCCCTAATGGAATATTAAACATTATTGGACCCAAAATGAGCCTGAATAGTTCAGAATACTAAAACCTTTTGTAAAAAAACCGATTACTAAAAGTATTAAAAGTAAGTTAGCTAGAACTCTGTAAGTACTTCAAACTGAAATGTTCTAACTGCAGAAAACTCAGAAACTGAGGTCATCAGTTTCCCTGAAAGGTTAGAGTACTCTGAACTTACCTGGGTTGGATCGGGTTATTACACTCTGAGCTTAAACCTCTAAAGACTTTCACCGCCAGACGAGGACCTCCTGCACAGCCTGCGATCAAACACCACTTCCTGCCTGTCTGTGGATCCAGAGGTGACCACATCTGGGTAGATGCATGTTACTGAGCTTAGTTTAGTGTCACTGGCTGCGTTAAAAGTTCTCAACTGAAACCTATTTGGAGGTGATTTATTTTAGCTAATAAATTCTTACATATGGTAGAAGTTTGTTTTATTCCAAATGTTTGCAAATTTAACTGTTTGACCACGATTTAAGTCTGTTGGGCTCGTTTTCACAAAAAAAACACGACATTCTTAAAGTCCATGTATTAAAAACCTGCTAACATAAATGCATACAACATTATAAGTTCTCCTGGTTGCTCTAAAGTTGATGATATGCAACAATAACTGGATATTTGAACGGTTCTCTGCTCTCAGCTTCAAACCACCAACCCTGCTCTCTGTGGTCCTGATTCCATCTTCTACAGATTAACGCTGTTTTTAAAGCTTTAAGCAGACTTTTCTTTTTGTTTTTGATGCTAAATGAAAGAACTGATGAGTGAGTTTGGGATGTGAGAACAGATTATGGTGAAATAAAGGAGCCGACTCTGTCCTGCTTCCATGAAGTGGATCATTTGGACTCTAAAGCTCAGAGGAACAGGAACGTGCTTCTCTCTCTCCGTCAATCATTGATTCTGCTGCAGCTGATTGAAACCAGCTGCTGATTTCATGTCTAACCTCTGCTGGAGAGATGCTCTCAGGGTGAGATGAATGTGTTGGAAAGATGTGAGAGTTTGGGCGGAGCAGACTGCAGAGACTCCTCCAGCCAGAAGCATCTCCACCTTCTGGGATTCACTCCATCTGCCTCTGAAGATCAAACGTCTTCTTCCCTTTAGATTCAGAGCATCAACAGAAGCAGGTTGGAGAAGAATCCAGATCATTTAATCCAGGTCTAAACTTTCATGCGTCTGATTTTCCAACATACAGACTGTTTCTAGAAATGTGCTTCTGGTTCTCCACAACCTCCTCAGCTTTGGTTCCAGTAGAGGAACCACAGTCGGGTCTCCAGAGCTCCAACAACACGCTCTGGGCTGTGCAGGGATCCTCAGTGGGCCGACCTTCATCCTGCTGGAAGTGGCCACTGATGCTTTCTGCACCGTTTCCATCCCAACCAGCACATGGAACAGATTACATCCAATCAGACTTTGGAGCGGTTCGTCACCTTCCTGCACCGTCTTCTATCTGAGGAACTCCTGAACTTCAGCAGCTCAGCAGGTTAAATACAGACACAGTTAACCCGTTAAAAATCTGTTTCCATTTGGTTGAAAACCTTTAGACTGGAACCAAACGCCGTGGAGGAGGTTCTGTAACTCAACATGTTTGAAATGTGAACATTTGTTCTGTTTCTGTGCCGTCTGGGTTGTTGAAAACAGTGCGATCCGATTGGACCGAGACATTTTCTGTTCAGAACCGCATTCCTCCTGATAAAACTCTGCAGTCCAGTAATCTAAAGCTGCGCTCCTGATGGATGTTCCCCTTAAAACAACAGGAGAATGTTTCAGATTCAGCTGAATTATGGAAAGGAGCTTCCTGTTCAGGATGTCTGAGCTTCACCTTGGAGAACGGATCAGGAGCTCCGCCAACCATCCATCCGCCGCCACTCAGGACTCCTCCAGGAGAGAAGAGCCCGGAGCAGACCTCCAGCAATAAGGCAAAACATTATTATAAACACACTCAATGTTTGTCTTGGTTTTTCAGCCAAAGTCACATTCATCTGATCCAGTTATACAGCTGAGGTCCAATGTTGGTCTAAGGACACGAGAACAGGGAGAAGCTGGACTCCAACCTGTTAATGGTGTCCGTCAAACTGTGGACTCCACCAGGTTTTATTTATCCTCTTTGGTTTCTGCACTAAGAAGAAAGGAAAAGTTAGCCAAGGTCCAACAGGCGCCTATGAGAGAATCAGAGAAATATTGGTTCTGTTTACTGTGGTGTCTGAGATGTGGTCGTTCTGGAGTTTACAAAAACAAGAAGCAGAAAAGAAAAGCGAATAAAGAAAGCAGAGCTTCTCTCCAGCTTTGGGTCCATGCAGACAGCTGCTACGGCTAACCTGCCTGCATCAGGGCGACGTGTTGCTGTGAAGAGTCCAAACTGTCCAAACATCCCGAGGAGCGTGTCGGACCGCGGCCCAGGTCCGCTTTCTGTTTGGTTCTGTAGTTTCATTTTATTTATTTAACAAAGACTCAGTCTGAGGAGGACGATGGTTGATTCCTGCAGGAGAAGTTTAAACAGATGAGACTGTTATCAGCGGGAAGCTGACCTGCTCATACTCCTCTGATTCTGGCCTCCGTCTCCTTCTACTGCGACATCAAAGGTCCAAAGGTTCTGGTTCTGATCGATTTCATTTATGGAGAAAAGTCATCAATAAATACATCCTAGATTATCATAGAAACATATTAATCAAGTTTTTGCAGCATCAGTGATCATAATTTCACTTCATGCAGATGTTTCTAGGTTAAAATAACCAATGAATGACAAGGA
>JAUZNJ010033564.1:0-13105 GCA_034780135.1 Jordanella pulchra | reverse complement strand
ATATTTGTTACTCTATTTAAAAAAATAAATGTGCCAGAATAACTGGAAATCATTGTGATTGTTACATAAGCAACCTAAATGTGCAATTCTTCCCCTTCTGCTTTCTGGTAGACTGATTATTGTATGTGGGTCATACAGACATGGATTGTAGGTCAGTAAGACACAGCTGGCATATTAAAAAACCTGCATTTATGTGGCTTGATATAAAACAATGCATTCAATGTCCAAACCCATCTCAATCAATGATTTTATTCACTGACTTATTTCAGTAATTCAATAAAAAATGGGAAACTCAAATAATTTCATGTCATGCAGAGATTTGTTTCAATGTGTCAATTCCTAATTTTAACATAATACATATTAAAAAATGTTTATGCATTGGTACAGGAACTCTGCACTTCATCAGATACCTTTTGCATCCTCTCATTGTGCCATGAGGAAGACCAGCCTTTAGTTCTGTTTTTCTGTTACAGAACCCCAAATAGGGACGTGTCTGCTTGTTTGGAAAAGTGTGACTATCCTCTTGACAACATAGATTGTGTGTTGGGTTTAGGCCAGGCCAGTGTTATTGCAATCAATGCAGTGATACTAATAGGTTGTCAGGCTGAACTTATGTTTTCAACTCATTTCACTGCTTATCTAATCTCTGCATCTCTCTACTTTACATAGGGGTAGGATTTGTTGATTGTTGTATTGAAAAGTTTTTTTTTGTCTTTTGTACAGTCATGTGTGCACAGGGATTACAGGCCAAGGATAAAACTGGATCCAGCGACCCATATGTCACAGTCCAGGTGGGGAAGACCAAACGAAGGACCAAAACCATCTTTGGCAATCTTAACCCTGTCTGGGATGAAAAGTTCCACTTGTGAGTATTTTCTATCAATATGTGTGTGTATGTATACTTTTTTGCAGGTTATGCTTTTTTATTTGTTTATTACACTATTTCAATATAAACTGGACTCTTTGGAGAGTGTAAATGCATTTCAGTCGATACAAATAACATTGAAATGTTGATCCTGTGCACTGTATAGATTGGCTATACACAGCATGATATATTTGAAAGATTTAGGTTTGGTACATTAGGTACTCTTAGCCTATAGCTATCGAATACCAACAATACAGTTTCTTAGAAATTTACAATATCATGTAAAACTAATAATAACATCAGTGTTAATAGACATAGCAGTTGTCCAGGAGGCAGTTGCTCATAACCTCTACAAGGAGAGGAAACAAGAAGCAGTAATTCTTTGGCAAGCTGACATTTCAGAGTATTGAATCTGATCTTTCTAAAATGTTTGCAAGAGACAGGGATAACCACAGTCTAGAGAGAAAGCAAAGCCAATCAAGAGTTTGGTGGCTACTGAAGGTGCTTGGTCACGTTACAAATTGCGGTGCCTTTAGCACCCTCTGTTAGCATAGTAAAGTCTTCTGATTGAATTGTTGCATCTTGTTTGCCCACTATATATCATTTATATGTTTTAGACTTTGTTTTTGCTTTTACATCTGTATACTTCTGTTTTTTTAATGTTTCTATTTTGAAAGACACAGTCTTAATTTGACTAGCACCCATATGTTTCCATAACATGGTGAACTCTGGATGGGTAAAGTTGTCCAGAATTGGCATAGCAGACCGACTTCCTTTCCTATCCTTAATAGAGTTCTTATTCCACAAAAGGTGAAGGATCAGGATCTAGAGGCTATAGTTGATGTATTGAGTTTGTTATGTCTAAGGTTCAATGCAGCCGAGCAAGTTTGCATTGCAATTGAAGGTGTAAAAAGGTAAAGAAAAGTCCTGGATCAATTTTGAAAAAAAGCACAAAATAATTCTGAATGTCAAGAGAGAGAAGTTATGAGAAACACTCAGAGCACAATATGAACATCGCTTTTCACAGTGGCTGATGCTAAAGCTGTGGAGGCCTTCAACTCTTAGCAAGCTGATGGATGTGATGTAGTTAACAGCCTTATTAATCCTGATACTAGTGACACTCTTAGGCCTGTGTTGGTGACTAGAATGTTTATACAGAATGAAAAATGTACAATATTTGACGTTGCTCAAGTTTCCATTTTGGGAATATAAGCAGCTGGTAGATGGTGATGGCACTCAACTGTGTTTATGAGTTCCTATGGCACCCTGTGCAAAAAATAGTTTTCGCCTAAAATGGACTAAGTAAGCACTATCACGATGAATGCCTGGTGTACGTTTTTTATTTTTATAAAAAGAAATTCTATTTGGTTTTATGTTTTTTTGTTTGTAGTCACAGAACATAAACAGGCCTCTATGCAACCTGGAATTTCTTAATACCTTAAAGAACTGCAGGCTGAGTGTCTCCTTACCATGTTGCACTGATGCCTTTGACAAATATTAAGGGCATTTACTGAACAGTACATAGACATACAGTGCGTCCTCAAAAGACTAATATTTCCATATCCAAAAAACTTTTTTAATTTTTCTTGTGTGGTTATCAGATTTTCTCTCACTGTTTATCAACTTTAGGCCAAATTCATCTACAATAGTAACAACACGAACATTTCCTTGATCCCCAAGGAAGGGACTTTGGATTCCCTTTGAAGGGGTTGCTATGATTTTCTGAAATAGATGTTGCTTTTGATGACTGAAAAAAAAGAAACATTAAATGTGTAAAAAAAAAGAACAAAAAAAGGAAAAACTTGATTTTTTTTCATGAACTGCCTTATCAAGCTTTGCATGTAAAGTTGTGATTTTCCTTTAACTCCCTTGCTGTTTACTATCTAAATCTTGAGCACGACACTGATTAGTCATTTCCTTCGAGCCAGTTCCAATTGTAGCTTTAACATAAAGCAAAACAGCATGATTTTGCTGGTCTAGACAGGTTCAGGAACACTGCAGCCAACAGTGTGGCTCTGTTATGAATGTCTTTATTATCACTTCATTTGCTGCTTTTGTTTTTTAAATGTTTATTTTTTTATCAAATGCATTGTAGCAATGAACTCTTTCCCGTAGCCTACCAGCCTTTTGGGTATTTGTCCTTTAAGACAAGGAAATTATTTATCTTCTATCACTATAGTAAATTATGGAACTAATTCAGCATTCATGTATGTCTGCATGGCTTTTTGTAAAGAAGATGGTCAGTTCTGCTGTCCTTCTTATAAGTATCACTTTAGTTATATACTACAGAGATTTTCTGAATGTTTGTGTTTGGAGGCTAGACTCAGTGCCTGTAAAGAGTCTCCTGTGGTGGCTGTAATAAAACTCTTTCCTTTTACTACAGGGATGTAGATTAATAGAGCAATACATTACTGTGTGCTTAGTAGAGACTCCTCCACAGTGCTGCAGCAGCCTGTGCTTTCCCTAGAATGAGATTACTCAAAATAAACACTGTAGATATTGCGCATGTCAAATACAACATGCCATTAGAAGAAAATATAACATGTTGGTTTTAGTTCTAGAGCACTTAAGCTTAAACTCGTCTGAGTTTGCTTTGGACAATTATGTTTTCTTAAGAACCTTTTCTTAGTTGGTGTCAGAGGAGCAAAGTTCAGTCACACTTATACTGAGGAACTAGTGAAACAGTATTTTCATGGTGGTGGCAGTATCATGCTATGGGGATGTTTTTTTGAATAGTTTAGTTTTCTAAATAAAACTGACCAATGAAGGTTGCTTTTGAAGTTTTTATTCTCTTAACTGCTCCTTTTTACACCATGATGAACTGTGACTCTTGGTGCTGCTGAGTTTATATTGCTATGGTTTTATGACTGAGCTGAGTGGGAAAATTGTGTTTCACCTTGCAGCGAATGCCACAATGCCACTGACCGTATAAAGGTGCGTGTTTGGGATGAAGATGATGACATCAAATCACGGGTGAAACAACATTTCAAGCGTGAGTCAGATGACTTCCTGGGGCAAACCATCATCGAGGTTCGCACACTCAGCGGAGAGATGGATGTTTGGTACAACCTGGGTATGTTACATCTTTTAACCCTGAACTAATGATACATACACTTTGACAGATTTTTTTTTAAAGAAATAGTCACATTATATTGTAAGTACAGATATATCCATACATTAAAATACTCACCAACTCAGGGGTAATAACTCATTTTAATGCCAGATTTGTTCATTTAAGTTAAAACACTGATAGCCTGCAACATTCACTGCTATTATTTTCAAAAAATGATTTCAAACCAGTGCTTTGAAAAATAATTTTTAATATATTTTTTTATCAATACAAAAATCTTAATAAATCAATTTAAAAACTATTCATATTTTTAAAGTTTAAAGTAATTATCTAGCTGGTAAATAGGAAATTTTGTTTTTAAAGAAAGGCTAATTGTAAGTTAAAAAAACAAAACTTTTGTGTTTTAAGAAAAACGTAAAAAAATATATCAAAATGTGTTGTTCTTATTACCCAATCTGATCTCTTATTTATTTCCTAGACCTATTTATACAGATAGTTTTTTATTTTATAGCTTTTCCTCTACACTTTTCTTTAAAGTTAATGAAATCCTAATATAAGCAAAAATGTTAAATCTTTTCAGTTATTAAGGACGAAAGTTAAAATCATTTATAGATTAAGACTTTTAGGGCCTTTATTTCCGTTACATTTTGACAATTTTTATCTGTAACTAATGAAACCAAAAATAAAGTTTCTATGAAAACTTGTATTATCTATGACAGATTTGATATACACATCTTTTTAAAGGCCCATTTAATCATGGGGATACCTGTTGATTTGACAGTTAATTATACAGTACTGACCTTCTCCTTTAGGAGAGAATCACTACCAACAAAGCTGGCTGTTTAAGGTGGGCAAGTTGAGTGGATGGAAAAAATGGGGACAATCTCAGCGTTCAGAGGATTATAAAAGAAAAGGGGAAATTTAAAAGGCATCGACTTCATCTGGAATCAAAACTTCAAGACTCATGGATACCTCCAGTACATGGGCTTCAACTTTCACAACCTTTTTGTTAAGCCTCTCCTGAATTAGAGACTATCAAAACAGTTTCTCATGGGCTAAGAAAGAAAGGAACTACAGTAACTGTTTTCTAATCATCAAGAATTTGCATTTCATTTAAAAATCAAAGTCATTAAGATAAATTGAGATCCATACTGCTTTCCAGTATGAAGTTATTACAAATAATAATTCTGGGAACTTAATTAACAGGTTGATAATTAGAGATGCAAAGATCCATTTTTGTTCCAATCTGATACCGATACATGGACTGAGCCTGTTGGCAAATATCCAATGTTACTAATGTAACTAATTTAGAAAAAATTAACTGTATACCTTTCCGCCCTATGGAAAAAGGCATCCTGTAAAGATACAGTAAAGGTAACAAATTAACACAGATATAATCATCACTAGCTTCTATATGTGCTCTGTGCAATAACATAACCAGTGTTGCAATTATAAAATTAAAGTCACTAGGTTGCTATAACTATTGCTCTGTTTGAATCCATAAAAATATAATGACTGGCTCAAAATATTTGATTGGCATCATTCATTCGATATCTGATCCAGCTAATTAGTCAATATCAGAGCGGATATTTGATCCAAGTATCAGATCAGTACATCTCTACTGATACCCTCCATATCGCACTCTATAGGTGCAGTAATTCATCCAGAAGGATCAAGAAATAAATATAGAAGGTATAGACTACATTTCTGTATACAAATTCCTGTTAGTTTTTGGTTATTCATATTTTGTAACGTATTATATTTTGGGTGCATCACCCTTAAGCCAATAGAACTTCTACTGGGCAATTGATCTATATAATGTGTCTTTCACATCTTGAATTAATTAAACTAAATACATTTTCCAGTGATATTCTAATATACAGTAGACACCAATATCCAGCTTAGCTGTTCAAGCATCAGTGGTTGCTTTTCCTCTGCACACAATATTGCATGAGGTCAAGCTGTATCATAATGAATTCTTCTACTTCCATTAAAGTACTATGACTGGGGGGTGTCTCTCTTTGTTTGCCTCTTCAGCTGAAAGGAGACAATTTGAGGTTTTAGTGACCCCTGCCCACTACTGCTGCTTTGTGCCTTTTTAAATGTTCACAATGAATGTTTAAACAGGACATTGCTGTTATGGGCACCCACCCCTCCAGCTGCCCTCCTCTCTAAGCCTCTTGAGCTCCTCTTCAGTTTGGAGCTTTTCCATTTGTAGTGTCATTTTCCCTCACTTTTCAAAACTATTATTTTTCACTTTCCTGTCTCTCGACTAACTATCTCTGGAGTATATGTCACCCATTTAATGAGAAAAAGATGTAAGGGACATATCAAGCCCCTTCAGTTGTGATAATGTTAGCTGGGAGATCTATGTGTATTTACATCTTTATTTTGCATTTGTTTGTGTGGTTATATTTACCATGCTTCGCAAAACATTAAGTGTTTGTAGATTAAAGCTGCAAAGCTGTGAACAGAGATGTTTTAGCTTATGATGCCATCATCCAATTTAATGATTTTAGATCATGACATTGAGAGACTTGAATTTTAATCTCTAAGTGCTTCATGTTGCTTTGCCGATATTTGCAAGGACACATTTTTGCTAAGCAGTTCCCATCACTGACTAGGGATACCGTTCGTGTCATCTTTTCAAGGAACAAAATGGTTATTTTTGGAAATGGTAGAACAGTGTCACATGGTTTATGGCAGAAAATGATTTTGTTTCTTCATGGTTTTGTGCCTGCAGTAATATTTCTTGGTAGAGGTTCTGTGCTGTGCAGATTTTATTATTTTTTTAAATGACCATTTGTGAAATTTTACCTACCAAGAGGACTTTAGATAATACATTTTGCCAACTAATGAAGTTGATGATTCCTTTCGACTCCTTGCTTATGCAAAGGTTGCCACAGCAAGTCCTTATAACTTGCTAACAGACTTGGCAGAGGTTGTACCCATGATTTCTTTCCTGACAAAACAAGGATTCAAACCCAGGTCCTCACATTGAAAAAAACTAAACCATTTTACCATCAGGGACTTCAAGGACAGCCGATAATGTAGCATAATTTTTCTACATCCTGTCCTTATTTTCTGTAAGCAGAAGCTATTTATGTCTATCATAAATAACTTCTGCTTTCAGGGAGTCACTTAAGAGACATTTTGATAAAATCAGCCTATTCCATCAGAGTTAACAAGTCCAAAAAGAGTTTAGAGCCAACAGGGAGATAATTGTACCTAATTTATAGAAAACAGTTTAAAATTAATTTCAGTTGTATATCTAAGAAATTTCTGTTTTTATGACCATGTGTAGTACAGTCTCTCCCAACCAAAGTGAACTGATATACTTATGTAAAGGTACATGTTGACAACGTTGTGCAGCGTTGTGCTTAAAAGTGTTCTTAACATACAGCATCTCAACGTGGTATTCCAGCTGCAATTACAGTTTAGCATTCTGACCTTTTATTACAAATCTCTTATTTATCTGTTGAGTTTTCCGTTTTTTCTCTATTTAAAATAATTTTCTTACAGCTATTCAGCTCCTTGTAGGTCATTTTGACTGTCTTCTATTTCCTAACCAAGTACTTTTGGTTGTTTTATGCCTGGTGATTTTGGGTATAAGGTTTTCCTTTTACCACAAGCTATTTCCTACTAGCCATGGGGTGTTTTGTACAACTAATGCCTTATTTTGTTTTCGAAATTCTTCTCTTGTTCTTTGGCTTCAGTATATATTATCTTTCATAATGAATTCAATCTGAGTTTTTTTGGTTGGATCAGGGGTCATAGCATTTAAGAATTTGGGCCATTGGATATTAGAGTCTAAATAAATAAAAACAGTTTATACTGTTATACAAAGTTTTGATATAGCATACATACAATTAAATTCAACTAATATAACTTGTAAATTCGTAACAAAAAAACAGCTCTTGTTTAAAATGCAATGGTATGAAAAGGAAGCAGGAAAGTAAAGAGCAGAGAAACAAAGGCAGTGCATGAATATGTGTAAGGGCTTGCCCTGCAGCTGTCCTTGTTATGTTTTGTTATTCTATTTAGTGTCAAATTTCAGGAATAAATGGATTTAAGGTTGGGTTAAGAACAGGGAGATTTAAAACAGAAGCCTCAGATTAACAAGGTCTTGTTTGTGATTTTGTGTATCTTGAAATTATATCAGGTAACGTTCTTCATCTCTCTCATGTGCAACAGATAAGAGAACTGACAAATCTGCAGTATCTGGTGCAATCAGACTCAAGATCAGTGTTGAGATGAAAGGGGAGGAAAATGTTGCACCTCCTCATGGCCAGTATACTTGTTTACATGAGGTAATTAAGTGATTTTGAAGTGACATTGTTTCTGTTGAATTAAGCTTGTACTCTGATCAATTATTGTAAAGGTAAAATAACTTTGTAACACAAATATTATGTTCTTTTTTAAACAAAAATAACATTTATCAATACTGCTGTCCAACTAATATTTTGATTATTACACTTAAAATTCTCTGAAATACTTTAACACACAAATATCTTTGTGTTTTATGCCAGAAATTATTTTCTATTAGTAACAGTTCTCTATTAAAACCTTGTAGCAACCAGGTTTTAAGCTTGGACAAGTCTGGTTAATTTCTGGCATTTTGATAGCATAGCATCATAGAATACCTTACAACAGTAACCACCCCTAGCCTATTTACAGCTTAGCACAATTTTTGTAGACCTCAGCTATTATATACTTTGAAGTTCAGCTTGATAACTCTTTTAAACCTGATTGTTCTTTTTCTTTAATCTTGTGTGACTCCACAGAACCTGTTCCACTATCTGACTGAATTGAAAAACAGCGGCGTAGTGAAGATACCTCAGGTGAAAGGGGATGACGCCTGGAAGGTCTACTTTGATGACGTGTCTCAGGAGATAGTGGATGAATTCGCCATGAGATACGGGGTGGAGTCCATCTATCAGGCTATGACGTTAGTACCTCCCTGATCTATGGCCTTTTAACTCATCAATCTGTCATTGTCTTATTGGGCAGAGTGGAGAGGAGAATGGGATGTTAGAAGGAGGGCTGAAGGAACAGAAGAGTTGTAAAGATGTCTTCTCAGCAGAATTGGAGCTGGGAAGACAATCGGATCCTCGGTTCGTTTGATTGATTAGTTGTTAGTTAGTGAGGAAAACCTTCCAACCATCCATGGTGGCATTGATCACAGGCAACCGTTAACATCCTTGTTTCCGCCTCTGGCTGTTTCTCTGATCAAGTGTTACCTTGACCTCCTATAAATGTCGATTTTTCTTTCTTTTTTTTTCCTTATCACCACCACAAAGAGACATGAAAAATCTCTCCTTTAAAAAAAGAAGTAGTTAAAGAATAATTTTTTTTATCTTGCTGTAACATAGTAATGAGCGATGCCATCATACTATACTATATATGTATACATAGTTTCTAGTGATTTCCTTTTGTTTTTTATATCTACAATAACATTTTTGAGAATCTGACCTGTTGGTTCCCAAATTTGGTCTCTATATTTGTATCCCTTGCTCTTAAATGATATCTAACCATTGAGACATTCATATAATTACATGCCTAGTAAACTTTGTTAATTTAGAAGAAAGGTCTTCACGATCAGACCATCGATCAGTACTAATCTGTTAGCATTTGAAGCATTTGGTCATTTCCCTGAAGCTTTGGGCTGTCCGTTCAGCTGTACCAATGTAGCAGCATGTCTTTCCTCTATATTCATAGTAAAAACTACAAATAGAGGAAAGAGGTGAGAAAATGGATGCTTATAGAAAAAAATGATTCATTTAAACGGTAGTTCTGAATAAGTGTTAATATCCTTTATAGTGATTTATAGTCTTTTATAAAGCTCTGGTTTTTGTCTGTAGCCTTAAACCTACAGCAAAGAAGGACTGTATTTTTAAGACGTTTTTTACAAATTGATTTTATTAATTACAAATCTAAACATTTTAATTCAAACCATTTTTTCCAGTTACATTTTAAGGTTTTTAAATTAGTTGATACATAATGTTACTTTAATATGGATTTCCTGATCTTCATTAAGTATTTTTTAGGTAAACTGTGGCTAAAGTGCTAAATGTAACAGCTGTAGAACAGTAAAGAGATTTTTACTGAAGACTTCGGTTCAATGCAGTTGAATCAAATTGAAGTAGTATTTCTGAAACAACTCAGCTGTTTTGGATTTTACATGTCACTGGTTCACCTTTTAGCTCCTACTGTAAAAGATGCTTAAAATAATCTTTAATTCCTCTCAATAAAGCAACATTTCTCATTAACTACCCTAGAAATGAGGTTATTCTCTGCAGTTTTAGTTGTAATAAAGTTGTTTTCAATACAATAGAAACCCGATATCACCAAATTATTAACTTTTTTTACAGAAATTATGGCAAATATGGGAAATTATTTACTACTTGGTGTGTTAAAATAATAGAAAGACAAAAAACAAACACAGATGCAAATTCTGTGCAATAAAAACGTTTCCTAAAAGCTCTCTGTTATACTGAGCTGGGATACCTGTTAACAGGTTGACAAGTTGACAGACTCCATATAACAGAGCAGTAAACAAACAAAACAATGCAACAAAATATTATGTTTAATCCAGTCCAATATTATGTTTAGTAAACATTCAAGTTTATAAATAAAACAAAAAACATAATAGTTCTTTTCCCTTCTTTTCTGTTGAATGGGAACAGATTAAGTTTTTTTTTCTCATGTAATAATTTAAAATAGAATATGTTGTTCCTAGAGCATTTGTGAATGTAGAGCTTAAAATGAATATAAGCATTTAAGCTTAAATCACTTCTTTAAACACACTCTTCTAATTTTTAAGCAGAAGCCTTCATCATCTGTTTCCCTGCTTCAATACAATTCAACTGTGTGCAGTTTTTCAAGTTGTTGTTTCGGTGTGACGTGCAGTGTGTTGCAACGTGTGAGGGATTGTTTGCTTCTTTAAGCCTAGAGAAGCGAAGCGGTGAAAGGGCTTATTACCGGCTTTATTAGGTGAAGTCAATGCTCCGGGCCTGAACCTTGTTTAGACTCAGTGGTTCTCAGCAAAGCGTTTATTATGCTTCATCAAGAATGAATGAAAGGCCTTACCTTTACATTTTTCTTTCATCAAAAAGCCTTGACTCCCAGTCTCTCCTGACATGACAGCAGCATAAATCACTGCAGCTGTGAGAAGTTGCTCTGCCTCCTGAAATCTGCCCCCCACCCCCAACGATTACCAATCTGCACTCCTTCATTTTCCTATTTCTCTCATTTCCCTCTATCACTGTTCCTTGCCAGCTGCCCTCACCTCCCACCCATCTCCTAACCCTCACTCCTCATTTGCCAAAATCTTTTTCTCATTTCTCTATGCTGTCAGATATCATAATATACCACATGAACACATTCCTAGTGCTTCTCATTCACTGCTGAAAAATGAAGCTGGGAAGCCACTGAGTTACACAATGCATCCCCTCTCGAAAATTGGCTCAAGAGATCCAGCTCTAAAAGCATCATGGGAATTCGGCGGATGCCATCATCACTCTCCCTGCATCGCTCTCTAAGCTCGCCTAACTCCAAGTGCTGCTGGGTAATTTGGAGGCTGAAAGCAGAGTAATTAAATAGGCCTTCCAATGAGAACATATTTGTGTTTGTGTGTGTATGTGTGGGTCTGCATGGACTGCTCTCAGAAAGTGGAGGGAATCTGTAATCGTTACCCCACATAAGTTTGTGCATTTGCAAAAGAATGACTCACTGTGCAAGATATTCTTAGTTTTAAAATCTTTTTTTTTCTGGTCCAGTACCCATCATTCCAGTACTGTTTTAAAACATTTATATAGAGACACACTGAAAGCCTGCACTGCATTATGCATTGAAGAGTTTAAATGCAAAAGGATTTATATAAAGATGATTGTTTGTGATCCTATGTGAGAGGTAAATGTAATTTTCCACAGGTATAAAAAAATAAGCCCCAGAACAAACACACTGATCTTACTTTGCTCACCCTAATTCCTGCATTTAAGCATACAAAGTTCCACCATATCCACCATATTTAGGTGTTTGGTTGCAATGAATCATACCCGAGGTTTACAAGTAATCCCTATATGCTATCCTGAGTATTTAAGTAGATACTGACCATATTAGCTATACAATTTTGATGATTATCTATGACTTATATCTGGGTGCTTAAAGAATAACTGCTGCAGAACAAGGTATTTGTAAGTATTATAAACAAGGGCAAGATTTTTCCTAAGATTTTCCTTGATTAACTGTTAAAGTTACCGGTTAAAATGATCAGACGGATAAAGCAGAGCAATATTGAGCCTTCCTGCTACTCACCTGCAGATCTCGCTCACTGTTCTCTAAAAAAAACAACAAAGAACAAGTTTACTTTGTAAATCTTTGAAGAAAAGACCCTCTCTGAGGTGCCTGTTCCAAAATCACAACCACGCCTACAATAACTAAATTAACTACAGTACACTGATGTGAGCTTGAAAAACAATAATGCTAGCGTAAATAAAACAAAAAAAAAACTAATTTGGTGTGTTAACATCTTCTTGTCTGATGATGTTAGCATGTCATACCTTCTCTCTTTCCCAGTTTATCGCCATTTTGCTAAACATCTGTTTAATTACACCGAATTGTCTGATATTTACATAATAAGTTATGTTCCTCAAAGTTGCACCCTACAAAGAAAGTTTCTGAATGTTTTAACCCTTAAAACTCCCAACCGACTGTTAACTATTTCTGCACCAGACTGACAACGTTCCCTGCCTGTTTACTCCTACAGAAGAAAGTTGATAAGGCTTTGACTTCTTCTTTTGACCATTCATAGATCTAAAAACAGAAGTTGTCCTTCAACCACTCTGTTCTTTTTTAAATGCACAGAATAAATGTTTCAAGTTTTGTGAAAGGGGTTTTTGGCTGCGAGAAGCAATCCTTAAGCTATCTGGAGCCAATTTTATTAGCAGACCAGTACATCTGATTTATTGATGTGTGATCTAATGTGAATTTCCTTTTTCATGGAAAAATCTCAGTTTAGGTCACACTGCTGCATCCTGAATGAAAGTTAGATCCGGTCTGTCTTTGTTTGTTTGTTTGTTTGTTTATTGTTTGTTTGAAAGGGGACAGTGTACATTAATAAACATTAAAACAATGTAAATATACCCGAGTTAGCTAAGGAGTGCTAATTT
>JAUZNJ010033563.1:0-13105 GCA_034780135.1 Jordanella pulchra | reverse complement strand
TCTGTATATATATATATATATATATATATATATATATATATAGATATAGATATAGATAGATATATAGATATATATATATATATATATATATATATATATATATATCACCTAGGCTTTTCTTCTCTCTATATAGGACGTAGCTTTACATTTTACATCCACTTCTTTGATAATAAGTGATCAGAGTAAATCTGTGCCATATTAGATGACCTGTGTTTCCTCTGGATATTAGCTAATCATTTGTTCCAAAAACATGCAACCATCATGGTTGTCTCGTGTGTGAGCAATGAAGTAGAAAGCTTTTGTTGTAACATTTGAGATAAAGGAAAGGAATAAACAAGTTTAAGTGAACAAAAAATAATCAAAATAATCTGTAGTTACAATTTTTATGCCACAAGTTTTATTTTTTTTCTGTTTTTTAGCTTAATTTGTCCATAAATGCATCTCTAAAAATACTATCCAGTTTTCTATGGTTGCATTAAAGCTCAGCCAGTTAAATTCCTTCCACTTCAGATTGAGCTGCTTTGTGTTGTTCCATCATGTAAATCTATCTCTCCTCCCCCTAAAAAACCCAAATATATTGAGGTTTGTGTTTGTATCATTAATGCTGTTTCATGGAGCTGTATGCTCACAGCGTTGGAGGAGAAAGTGATGCCTTCTCTTTGCATCTTTGCAGAGGTTTCCCAGTCAAGAAGTCAATCATGCTGAAGCACTTATCAAAAGAACCAGAGGGGGTTGTGGGTACTCAGTCTCCTCCTGCCAAGCGAGCGTGCTCAGACCTGGAGGTAAAGAACACAAAGTTAAGAGCAACGTGACGTAGACGCTGCTGGTTTGGTTCAGAGCTCTGACATGTTTGAAACTAGAGGGTTTCTGTGGGGACAGAGCTGTAGGACACAGTCTACAGAGAAGTTTGGACCGAGGAAGCAATCAGAAACACAAGGAAAATACTTTATTAGACCAATATCTTTGAAATAAAAGGGCTGAAGCCTTTCTTGTGTCCTCTCCCTAGTTGTCTCCTTCTGCATATTTTGTTTCTACGTCCTGCAAGCTTCTCTGTCTTCATCTACCATAATTTGATTTGATGTTGGTGTCCCTGCTTTTTGATTTTTGTTGATGCGTTTTGGACTTTCTTTTTTGATCAACTTCTTTCCCTCCTTAACCTCTCCTTCCTCCTGTTTTGCCTTCCACTCCCTCATCTCCCATCCAGCAGGAGAAAAGGGCAGGAAAAGTAAAGAAAACGCGTCCTGTTCCAAAGGTATTTCCATAATCACCCTTCCTCTATTAAAGCCTTCATGTCATCTTTGGTTTTGCTTTTTGTTTTTAGACAACATGCCCTGACTTGCATAATAGTTGGTTGTTTTTTTTATCTGAATGAGGGGTTTCAGTCTTAGAGACTAACAGAATAATATCCTCTACACTGATTTTGTGTCGTTGGTGTTTTATTCCAGTAGTTTATGATTTCAGCCTCTGAGCTTAGATGGTTTGATCTCAGAAAATTAGAATATTTACACAATCAATAACATTTCTTTTAAGTTTTCATCAGCTCCAAGTCATAATTATTGAATTAACCAGAAATTAATCATTTTATCAAACAACTGAAGAAATCTATAGAATCTGATATTCACTTATTCTATAGAAAAACTGACTGAGGAGATTCAGTCAAATGTTGTATGTAATAAGATTATAGTTCTTAACTTAAAGTTCATATTTTAGTAAACAAAGCAAACTTGTTCATTCTGTATTTTTATACCGTTTTACATTTTCTTCTTTTTATATTTCTGAAACTCACAAACTAAAGCACAACAAAAGGAAGTAAGTCCATTATAATTGAGGTCGTAAGCGTCTCATATCGGCCCACAGACACCTTTGTTTCTATCCAAGTCGCTGTGGCATAAATAAAGTTTACAAAGAAAAAGGGAAAATAAAGACAAAACTTGTAAATTAGGAAAAAATGTGTAAATCAACAACAATAAAGATAAATCTAAGAAAAAAAAAACCTGGTTGGAAGAGGGACTTGATCTGAACAGCAAATTATTCATAAATAATAACTAACTCAGTTTAATATCGGCTCCTCTTGTTTCTTCGTTTGGAAAAATATCTGAGAGAGAAGCTTTTCTTTCCCCGGTTCTTAGGTTCGGCATATTCAGGGATATGAAACGTGGAGTCAATAATTTCATTTTTCATTAGCATTTGACCTTTTAAAGCAATTGGAATAAAATCAGTTTTCCAGCCCGAGAGGAAGAGCATGAATGTACCATTAGTAGATTGAAGAGGAGGCTGACTTTGAGAAGTTCCTCTAATGGCTGGACTGAAGGGCGCTGCAGAGTCCTGGTGCCGAGCAACGGGAGACAGATCATGACATCAGCACTACTGGCTGATTTACATCTAGAAGGGAAGGGCTTTCTCCTCTTGATTTATTGAGTTTGACAACTAGAGCTAAATGAGATCAAGCCATAAACTCTGGAACCATCGACTGTTCTTTCCTGTAATGATAAACCAGCTCACTTAGAGTAATTAGAAAAAGGGATGTTTTTTCTGTTTAACATCAGTGGAGGAGCTAAGATGTTCACTAACAGAATGTTTGTAACCTCAGCCAGTGATTCAGTTTAAATCAGTTTAAAGGGTTTGTGCTTCAGACTGCAAATATCAGCTGCATCGAATTTGTAACTTTAGAAAGTGGAATTTCACCTTATTTACTCACATCCAGATTGGTTTTTTTTTTAAGTGCTTATGTTCCTGTTTCAGGTCCCCTGGAACCCAGATGTGGACTTGTGTTGGCACTCTCTGATGAATGGAGCTTCAGACCAGTGTGAACCAGAGTGGTGCGAGTCTGAAGATCCTCTCTTCATTCTCTACACCAGCGGCTCCACCGGCAAACCTAAAGTAAGGAAACTCCCACTGACCGACGCTTTGTTTTTATTCTACAAGTCAGGAATACAGTAAAGAAGTAGCTAACATTACTTGATACTAATTCCTACCTCTGATGCCAGAGGAAAGCTTCCTGCTACAGTCTGTTAATCTGTTTCTCTCTACAGGGGGTTCTTCACACAGTCAGCGGATATTTGCTCTATGCTGCCACCACCTTCAAACTGGTGTTCGACCATCAGAAAGATGACGTTTACTGGTGCACGGCAGACATCGGTTGGATCACTGGGCACTCCTACATCACCTATGGGCCCCTGGCCAATGGGGCCACCAGTGTCTTGGTGAGTGCAGATGAAGGCTACTCAGCTCTTTAGGTTGGACGATCTGCAGGTTAATGTCTGGAATCATTTGTTTTCTGCCCATTTTGTAGGTAAAGTAGCAACAAATTCTTGTTCCTGTGATGGGAGCTCAACATATCAGTTATTCATGTCTACTGAGGTATTAAAATGGATGCAGTCGTATCTTTCTAATCGATTTCAATGTATGAGGGCAGATAATGCATTGTCCTCTTTAAAGTCATGGACAACTGGGGTCCCACAAGAGACCATGTTGGGTTCCTGTTTTTTAGCATCTATATAAATGATCTTCCTGCTGTGTGCAAAGGTGTAGACATCATCCTGTATGCAGATGATGCTGTCATCTGAGTACATGGAAGGGAGGTAAAGGAAGTGGCACTTTAGTTACTAGTGATGGATTAACAACTGACTTAATTTTTCACGCTTATCATTAAACATGAAAAACTGTGGGGATGTATTTTTTGGGACAAATAAAACAAAAGAAATGCCTAACAGTTATGTATACAGGAAAAAATAAACATTGTAACAGAGATCAGATATTTAGAGATTCATTTAGATCAAACCCTGAACTTTAAAACGCATAATAAAAGACTCCGTAACTCGGATATAATTTATCATTATTTAGACACATCAGAAATAGCTGCACATTTGACAACCCTCAAACCTCTGAGATCGCTTTATAATCAGGTTCTAAAGATACTTGATTAAAAACTTAATAAAAAAAAAAACATCAGTTTTGATCATATAATCTGTTATAATCTGTTAATTCTGATCCACCCCCACGGAAACAATTCATTGAACTTTATTCTGAGCAAACAACCTAAATACTTTGCTCCACGCCTCAGAAATGGTGCCATCCCACAAAGATCATCTGCCTTTCCACAAACAGACCATCAGACGGTGAAATCAGCGGCCAGGGTGTCCGACACTGTCGACCGAAACCTGTTCTCCACTAATCTGAAGAAGTATATTATTGGTCACCAACTGTGTCAGCATCACTCCAGTTAATCTGTAAACAACTTAACTACTGACTCTGCCAATATTTATATTTACATTATTTCATTTACATTTAACTGTAGTTTCCTCTTTAATGTGTTTTAAAATGTGTGGACTACGGACGGAAACTAGCAATAGCTACCTCTGATGCAAGACTTCTCTTCTTTTAAGATGAATGTATTTTGTACATTGTCTCTGTTAAATAAACAAATAAAGTAAAATATTTATTATGATGATATGTTTAGTTTTTGTTTTAGAAGCAGACCTACCTGCCCTTCCTGCTGACTGGATTAATTTTAGATGAACTTTTAAAACCAGCCTGAGAACAAAGAATTAAATAGATCATAACGCATAAATGTTTCATTCTTGCAGTAACAGCTGTGAATTTGATTGGTTGGATTCTTATTTCCTCTCAGTTTGAGGGTCTGCCTACGTACCCCGACGTGAGCCGCATGTGGGAGATCGTGGACAAATACCAGGTCACCAAGTTCTACACGGCTCCGACGGCCATCAGGCTGCTGATGAAGTACGGCAGCGAACCGGTGCAGAAGTGAGACATCCACTCGGAACGCAAAACGATCACTTGGAACTAAAACTCGGTTTATAAGCTACCTGATCTTTACGATTCAAGGTACAAGCGTAAATCGCTGAAGGTTCTGGGGACAGTGGGAGAACCCATCAACCCGGAGGCCTGGCAGTGGTACTACAGCGTGGTGGGAGAGGGCCGATGTCCGATCGTCGACACCTTCTGGCAGACTGAAACTGTTAGTGTAGATGATATGAAAAGATGTCTGTGTTCTGTCTGTGCTCTCGAGACCTGAGGAAGAGTTTCTTTGAACCAAACTTTCTTTTCTTTGTTGTTGGTTTCAGGGAGGACATGTGATGACTCCTCTACCTGCAGCCACCCCCATGAAACCTGGATCTGCTGTGAGTGAATGATGGAATAAACTCCCAGCAGTTATTAAGTGGCTGCTCTGGTTTCCAAAATGCAAAGCTTCAAATTTACTCTCATCAACTCTCCTAATGTTTGGATCAAAACTAAAAGAGCTTGCAGTCTGAACCGTTATGATTGGATGCTTTACACAGCAGCAGAGGGAGCCATCCTGCAGTTTATCAGTTCACTTTTGTAGATGTGGACTGAATCTAATTTTTGAACTTCCATATGTTATTTCAACATGAGTGAACTAGAGTTGGTCAGTGGAAACGTTGAAAACTTGAACTCGCTCTGCTCTTTTCATGTGCTGCAGCTAGCTTTGCCGCTAGGCTAATGTTGCACTGTTTACTTCTGTTTGTTCAGAAAATTGTTGCCAAGTGTTCCAGCTGCTCTGTTTCCTGCATAGATAAGAGCATTTAGTGCTCAGCAGGTCCCATGATGCACGCAGGAAGCTGCAGCAATCCGTCCCTCAGTGCGGACGGCATCCTGGACTCCCAGTTCTGATTATTCAGAAATGCCGTCATAGTGATCCTGTAACGCCTTAGCTCACCCAATCAGAAATAATCGCACACAGCAAAGGCAGAATTATTTGTTTCTGTTACAGTAAGTGTAAACGAAGCATCACGCTTTTTTCTTTGTTAGCCTGAACACGATTATCCCAAACAGATCGGCAGGATGTTTGGGTAGGTTTTTGTTCACCTTGAAGTGGTTCAGGTCATCCTCCTGCAGTCATCTGATAAAAGCTAAAAGAAGGGAAACAAAACAGAAGGTTAGAGTTTGAAATGTCCGAAAAATTAAAGAAAATAATGAAAAATGAAATATCTGAGGGCGCTGAAACTAGATCAAGTTGTTTTTTGTGCCAAATTAAGTTTAAGGATTGATGTTGATATTATTGCTTATCTAATGTTTATGGCTTTTATCCATTTATAACAATGACAGCCTGAGGTTGTTGATCATGATTTTCTCCCCCCAGACGTTTCCGTTCTTCGGAGTGGTGCCGGCCATTTTAAATGAGTCTGGAGAGGAGCTGGAGGGGCCGAGTGAAGGATACCTGGTCAGTGTTTTTTTTTTTTTCCTCCTCCATATTGTTTCCTCTGTCCCCCTCTGTTGATCGCCTTTCTGCTGGCCCCTCCTCTTCCGTCCCCCCAGGTATTCAAACAGCCGTGGCCGGGTGTGATGAGGTCCGTGTACGGGAACCACGAGAGATTTGAAACCACCTACTTTAAGAAGTTCCCAGGATACTACGTCACAGGAGACGGTGAGATCAGAAGCAGATAACTTCATACAGCTAAACTCTGAACTCTCAGTCACGCCGATGTTTTCATCCTCTAGGTTGCCGTAGAGACAAGGATGGATACTACTGGATAACAGGAAGGATAGACGACATGTTGAATGTCTCCGGTAAGAGTCATTAACACTCAGTCTTCAAATATGTGGAATGAAATGTTTGCATTTTTCAAACCATTTTCAGTCCATTTCATTCATTCCAAACGATCCGCGTTATCAAAAGATGCAACCTTGTTTATGGGCTGTGAGAGGAAGCAGGAGTACCCAGGGAGAACCCCTGTTTGACTAGAGAGAGCAGGATTTTAACCACAGTTTGAACTTTTATTACTTAAGGCAAACTGATGCTGAAACACAAACAACGGTAACAAACCCTTCAGTTATTGTTTGCAGGAGATGCTTAAGAACATGATTGTAGCCGAGTTTCTAAGTTTAAACCAAGTGGTGAGTGTTTGTATTGGAAGGATTTCTCGACACTATATTTCCCGGTGTTTCCCCTCCAGGTCACCTGTTGAGCACAGCAGAGGTGGAGTCGGCTTTGGTGGAGCACAAAGCCGTCGCCGAAGCTGCCGTGGTGAGCAAACCTCATCCTGTGAAAGGAGAAAGTATCTACTGCTTCGTCACTTTAACCGACGGTGTGACGTATAACCAGACGCTGGAGGCAGAGCTCAGGAAACAAGGTTGGTTCATCAGAAAAGGCTAATAAGTGAGAAGTGTCACCATGCTGGACATGCTGACCTGAGAGATTCTGCTGTTTTTGTGTTTGTCTGCAGTGAGAGAGAAGATCGGGGCCATCGCTACTCCAGACTACATCCAGAACGCACCCGGGCTTCCGAAAACCAGATCAGGTAAACACTTCCCTGACATTAGGAAACTACAGCAAAACCGCTGTAAGAACACGCAGAACTCTGGGGGGTTCTGTAGATATCAGCCTAGTTATGAATCTATTATTATAATCAATTCAGTGAAATTTAGTAATAAAAGGGACAGTTCTTCTACTTTCTGTTGAAGTTTCTGATGAAACCTTTTCTAATATTCAAAACTACAATTTCAGTTCTATATTTTTATTATTTAAGTCTTTATTTGAACTTAGACGATCAATAAAAATAAAATGGAAACAAAAGAAAAGAGACACGACTGAAAAAGAAAAGTCCGTTTTTAATCCAACCCCTTCAATGTAAGATAATTAGATGAAGCTACTAACAATATCCAACACAATGTGATAATGGGGACTATTAATCATAGTAATAATAACAGTAGAAACAGCAGTCATCACTTCATAACAAAAAAAATCATTATACTACTAACAGTGTTGTTATGCATTTCTTTGTGACATAAACACCTCATTCATTTATTGTTCGTGGGTTTAATGTGTCAATGATAGTAATTCAGATACCAGCGACTGACTCCATCCTCTCTGCAGGAAAGATCATGCGGCGGGTGCTCCGAAAAATCGCCTGTGACGAGAAGGATCTGGGTGACGTCTCCACGCTGGCCGACTCGTCCGTGGTCGACGAGCTGTTCAGGAACAGATGCCGCACCACGGCGTGACAACCTCCGCTATGTTTCCTGAAGAGGCTCCCAGTGCCGCTCCGTTAGGCAAACAGGGAAGAAGGGATGCAGCAGTGGAAAACATCTCTTCCTTCTCATGCAGGAGCCGAACGCAAGCCTTGGTCTTCAGGGTTGAAAATATTTGATTCTCTGAGGATTGAGAGAGGAGATGCTGCATTGATGAAGGCAACATTTTACTTGTTTTTTTACCAGCGTTCAAGCTGATACATAACATCCCACGGTAGCTGCTCAGTCGGACCTCAGAACCCACCTCGCCTTCGTTATCCCCCGTCTCTACGCTGGTAGAAAACAGTGAAGTTTGTCTAACTGCTCACAGTTAAATCAAAGCCATAGTGTCATCAGATTATCTAAGACTGATTAACATTTTAACCAGATTTTATCTGTTCTCTTTTGTCTTTAAAAAAAAAACGCCTGTAACCTTTTATGTTTTTATTTGGACTGAGTTTAGGTCCAATTTGTTGGTCTCTGTGTGTGAGCATGGTTGTACGTCTGCTTTTATTGTTGTCTGATAAAAAGCTGGGATGGAGTTTAGCTCTAAGAAAGCTTCTGTTTGAAACAAACATTAATGATAAAAAATAAACCGCCAAGAAGTTTAATCTTTCAACCTGACATCAGACAGTGTATTAAATTATACCTGAGCTTTCCTTCTGTTTAACATAAGGTAATAAAGTTAGTAGATACGGTTGTAAATATTTTCACTATTCAAACGGGAGAAAATAAAACCAGGGTCGGCTTTGAAAAAATTAATGTTGTGACTAATAAACAAAGTGTTCATTAAGTCAGCATTAAAAAAAAAAATCCCCACTAACCTATTTTATTGCGTCTGTTTGTGTTATTGCTTAAAAACAGTTTAAATGCAGGAAAAAATAAGCTACACACCCTTTAACAGAATCAAACGTCTTTGAGGACTTCTTTTATTTTTCGTATTCGTGCAGAACTGTAAACCATGTGTCACCTGAGCTATTTGCTTAAACCAGACGTGCTTTCATTGATCTTTACAAACTTTAAACTTTTACAAACGTTAAAAATTAAGTGAAACCTTGTTTCCAAAGTAAACTAATAATGGCCTCCTTTTGTAACTCTAACTTTGTATACTCATTCAATCAGCCACACCCCGAATACTGCTGGATCTACAGGATCAAGAGATCGCCTCAGTAGAAGCTGTCTGACAGCCTTACAAAGACTAAAATCAACATATCAGCCCCAGTGTAAACAAACTCAGGAAACAAAGATGAGAAACAAAGTCGCAATAGTGTGAACCTCTAACGCTTTAAGACTACAGAGAAACGCTATCAAATTCTAGACATCAAGCAGTGTACACGGTTTGCAGGAGAGGAGAGGCTGCTACACTTGCTGAGAGCTAATGGACGTCTTATTTAGGAGAAAACAAAAACTGCATCTAGAGCTCTGCAGGCCTTGGATAAGGTAAGATTTCATGATTCAACAATAAGAGAAACTTGATTATAGTGGCCTCCATGTGAGACTTCCAGGTCAAGAACCAATGCTGACCCAAAAAGGCCAGATGCACATTTACACATATAACGATTAACAATCCCTCAGATTTATGGGAAAATATTGAACTGACAGGACAAAAGTCAGACTTTCTGAAATTCATGCATCTCACTTCATCTGGTCTAAGGCCACAGCATGAAACCTACAGCTATACACGGAGGTGGAGGTGTGATAATCTGGGTCTGGATCACTGCTTTTGTGGATGAAACCATGAATTCTCTCCAACACAGCAATAAAGGAAAATGTCCAACAACAGCAAGTCAACCTTTGAAGAAGTATTGGTCAAAAAAAAATCTAAATAGCCTTGTCAAAGTTTGACATGTTGTGCCCTGACCTCTAACCTGCTCAGACTGTAAAGCTCACAGATCATGAAATACCTCTGCAGAGGTTGGAGGCGGTAAAATAAGATAAACAGACATTCTTCCCCACTAAAATATATAACAGGAGTAGATTATAGTTCAGGATGATTTCCACTTTTTGCTCCAGTTTGAACTGGATGAAAGCAAATTAAAATGCTCACATTTTAATCTCTACATGTGGTTAAACCTTGAGCTCTAAAGACATTTTAAGCCCATTGTATATTTATTGTGTGGTATTAGGTTTCCGAATAATTTACAGGATTAGAGTTTCATGATACATCTGCAAATCCTTAAAAAACTTAAACTGTTTGCTTCAAAACCGGAAAAGCAAGACGATGCAAATACATTCAGGTGGAGTAAATTCCTTCCAGACTGCTGTGTTTGTTGTAAAGGCAGGGCAAGTTTGTCTGGATATATTTCAGAAACTAGACAACATAAAGTCATTAACATGGAAAAGAAAACAGAAAAAATATCCTTCAGTTAGCAGTTTAAACAGAATACTCCTACTAGTAAAATAATTACAGCTGAAACCAGGTCCTGGACGAATTAAATTATATATTTAAAACGAAAAAAAAAAAATCCAGACAATTATACACAATGAGATCAATAAAACAAGACTAATTTCTAAGGCTTTGCCAAAACCCAGGGAATAAAAAGGGGACATTAAAGAAGCACAAATAAATGGAATTGTCTAAACAAGTAGGTTTATAATCCTAATTTAAATATTAGAGTTTCTGCATTTTTTTTTTCCTCTGGGTGTTCATTCCAGATTAGTAAAGCAAAAGAAATGAATTCTGCCTCCGTATGTTTGGTCTGGTTGTGGGATGCAGAAAAGATTAATCTGTGACAATTTTAAAGTAAAACTGAAATTTCATCATGATTGTAATGTTATTTCAATCAGATTAAACGTCCAGCCTTAGATGAGCCATTTAAATACTAAACTGTTTCTTCCATCAAATGACCCTGGTTTTATTAACAATTTGTCTAATTTTGTTTCTTTTTTCCTGAAACTACAGAACTATAATTCAAGAAAGTTGATTGAATAGTAATGATCGCAAAAAGTTTACTTCGATGCAAAAAAGACTGAGGTTATAAAGCTTTTCAGAATAAAACAAAGATGCAGGTCAGATCACATGGATGTTCCTTGTACTCATTACTATACAATCATGGCCAAAGTATTGAGAATCACAAATATATTTTCCCATGATCTACTGCCCTCTGGTTTTCAGGTCTGTCTGATATAGTCATCACATGCAGAAATACAATTGCAATCATATGAGTAACAAAAGCTTTTAATGACAGAATGAGTTGATGCAGCAAGTCAATATTTGCAGTGTTGACCCCCCTCCTTCTTCAGGACCTCTGCAATTCTCCCTGGGTTGCTCTCAATCAATTTCTGGACCAAATCCTGACTGACAGCAGTGCATTCTTACACAATCAATGCTTGCATTTTGTTAGAATTCATAGGTTTTCGTTTGTTCAGTCTCTTGATGACTGACCACAAGTTTTCAATGCGATTAAGATCAAGGGAGTTTCCAGGCCATGGACTCAAAATCCGTACGTTTTGTTCCCTGAGCCAGTTCAATATCACCTTTGTTTTATGACAAGGTGCTCCATCATGCTGGACAACTGCTCTTGGATGGTTGGGAGAAGTTGCTCTCAGAGGACATTCTGGTACCATTCTTTATTCATGGCTGTGTTTTGAGGTCAGACTGTGAGAAGGCCGACTCCCTTGGCTGAGAAGCAGCCCCATACATAAATGGTTTCAGGATGCTTTACAGTTGGCATGAGACAAGACTGGTGGCATCGCTCACCTCATCTTCTCCGAACAAGCCGTTTTGCAGATGTCCTAAACAATCGGAAAGGGAATTGATCAGAGAAAATGACTTTACCCCAGTCCTCAGCAGTCCACTCCCTGTACCTTTTGCAGAATATCAGTCGGTCCCTGATGTTTTTCCTGGAGAGAAGCAGCTTCTTTGCTGCCCTCCTTGAGACCAGGCCTTGCTCCAAGAGTCTCCGCCTCACAGTGCGTGCAGATGCACTCACACCTGCCTGCTGCCTTTCCTGAGCAAGCTCTGCACTGCTGGTAGCCCGATCCTGCAGCTGAAACACTTAAGAGATGGTCATGTGGTCATGGTGCTTGCTGGTCTTTCTTGGCGCCCTGGAGCCTTTTTGGCAACAATGGAATGTCTCTCCTTGAAGTTCTTGATGATGCGATAAATTGTTGACTGAGGTGCATCTTTCTAGCTGCGATTCTCCTGTTGGGCCATTTTTGTGCAGTGCAGTGATGACTGCACATGTTTCTTTAGATAAAACCATACTTCACAGCCTCTTTGTAAAGTGTCCAGTGGTGTCATTCTTACTTAATCATGGCAGATTGATCTCCAGCCCTGTCCTCATCACCACCCACACCTGTGTTAATGGAGCAATCACTGAAACAATGTTAGCTGGTCCTTTTAAAGTAGGGCTGCAATAAGGTTGAAATGTGTTTTGCGGGATAAAGTTCATTTTCTAGGCAAATATTCACTTCGCAATTAATTGCTGTTACGTTGATCATTCTTTATAAAATTCTGGAGTTTATGCAAATTGCCGTTATATAAACTGAAGCAGTAGACTTTGTAAATATTAACATTTGAATCATTATCAAAACTTTTGGCCATGACTGTAGAATAAATATAAGACATTCACAAAGTGAAGCATTAATACATTTGTCCTCTGTGAAAAAACTAAAGGCCAATTTAAAACTCTCCAGGGACTTTCTGAGGTTCACTGGTGGATTGTTAAATTTTTGTTCCTCTCATCACTTCAATATTTCCACTTACCTTTCCACAGGTGTAGAGAACCTTGCAGACCTGCAGCAAAGCATCCTTTTCTAACCCGTGGAGTTTACACCTGTACCTGGTGGCTGTGGAAATGGTACATAAAACAACGCCAAGATAAACAAGGACTCTGTGTCATCTCAAATTAACTGAGAAGTTTGTTTTGGCGGAGAAAGTAACCGCTGATGATGAGATTGATTTCACCTTACAGCCCTGGGAGTTTTTCCCATTGGTTCCCAGGTGGAGCAGCAAACCTCATAAATATCCTCTTCCAGAGTCATCCAGCATCTATTCTGCTCTTCATCATGCATGGCTCCACGTTCTGTAAGTACTCAACCATTTTAAAGATATTCATCATTCATTGTGTTCTTTATAGTTCTTACCTTGCTGGAACACAATCGGTTAACTAAT
>JAUZNJ010033562.1:0-13106 GCA_034780135.1 Jordanella pulchra | reverse complement strand
GATGGATGGATGGATGGATGGATGGATGGATGGATGGATGGATGGATGGATGGATGGATGGATGGATGGATGGACACTATCAGCTACCTCATGTACTGTGCATGAATGGCATTAAGCTGTATGCTAAGGGTGAACAAGATATTGACTCACTGATGCACACCACCAGGATCTACAGCAGGAACAATGGAATGTCGTTTGGGCTGGCGAACTTTGGCCGGATGGTGACAATGAGTGGGAAGATAATCCACACAGCTCTCATGAGGAAACATAGCAGATGTGTAAGGGCACTACAAATACCTTGGAATTCCACAACAACAAATGCTTCTTTTCCACCGACAAAACCCTCGTTCTTGAAACAGTTCTGAGACCGGGAACTATTTACAATGCATTTTTACCAGAATTTAACTGAGCACATAAAAAGCATAGGGTGCATCTTCCGCTCATCTTCCTTCTCAGGTTTCTGGTTTGCTTCCCTCAAGAGGACCACTATAACCCTGGATGTCTTCATTGTTTAGTTTTCTACAAGATAAAATATATATTTTAGTGCTGTATAATGTTGAGTTATGATGAAATGATGTTAGCATCTGATTGGTGCTTACTACCAACAGTTTAATTTAAAAAAATGTTGTTAATATTTTCTAATACTACAATAGGCCCTAAAAGAGCCCAAGAACTAAGGGAGTTAATACAGAGCCAATATCCTATAATTTTCAGAAATAATAAACAGAGGAGTTGTTGTAGCCACACTGTTTGGCAAAACAGAAGCTACAATCACTTGCCAACTTCCTATATCTTCAAACTGTCCATATGCTCATAGAAACAATAAAGCCCACTACGAAAAGCTGAATATTAAATTGATCACCATTCCAGTCTGAATGGTGATTCAATGTACAAATAACAGATGGTAATGCAATAACTGTAGTCTATTTGCTGGACTAGCAGATCTAAAATTTGTTTTTGTTTCCTTATGTTTCTCTATCTTCCATGCTGACTGCCCACAAGTGACGCCACTATTGACTCATTGGTTCGCTCAAAAAGCTATTCATCAGTACCAGAGGAGGACGAGAAATTCCTGCTCTGGAACTTTTATTGTTTGGCTGAAATAGGCGCAATCCGTTCAAAAACACGTTTTTGAAAAAGTCCTAAAAGAGGCCACAAGGAAAGCAACAACAGCCAGATACTTGAAATGAGTAAGGCAAGTACTGAGAAATCCCCTCAGTAGTAAGAAGAAGGTCCAGGCAATCAACAGCTCTGCCTTGCTAGGAATCAGATACCCTATCTGGATAATAAATTGGCCTAAGGAGGAAATGCAGGTCACTGATGTTAAAACACATAAGCTACTCACCATGCATGGTGGATTTCACCCCTATATCCAGTATCCACATACTATACAGTAAGCATAGAACGTCATAAACAGGTGGCTGGTATAATGTACAGACACATCTGTGCAGAATACTAACTGGAGAACCCCAGGTCAAAATTGGAGCCACCTCCCAGTCTCCAAGCAGCAGAAGATAGCTGTACAAAAACAGACAAATTATCTTTCGTGCATCCAAGTGAAAGCAGTGCTAAAAATTCTACTTAATATCCTGGAATGTATTAAGTCAGTTTCTGCAGAGATTGTCTTGAAAAGTAATAACAATAGTCAGCTGTCAATTTGGATATATGACTGTTACCAATTGATTTGAGCCTCAGGAAAGACTGTGGTTTTCAGAGAGTCAAGTATAGGTGTGTGACAAGGTTTTTACAAAAAAAACTGTGTATAGGAGGACGCAATGCATCTCAGATCTCAATAATGTTTTTCTGATAGGATATCAAGTTAGTTAGTTATCTCACTGGTTTTTGAGTTAGTAGGCGTTTTCTAACTCAACATCAATGAATGTCCTCTATCACAAGTCTATCTGCAGTGGTATAGTTTCTTGAGTGAAATGTTAAGTGAATGCCTTTCTGAAATATGACGCATGTGACCTAGCTTGAATTTGTTTGTTGTTTATTCGGAGAACATGTTGGCAATTTTCTATCAGCCTTGGCACAATTTTGATCAAGCATAAATGCAGCCACCTGATCTTTGCAAACTTCTGTGTTGAGGACCCTGTGTGTCACCAGTTGTTCTAGGTCTAAATGATTCTTGTTTTGTGGATTTGCATTTAACATCAGTATGTCTACAGATTAGACAACATACGGACATATTTTCCTAACATGTCTTCTTCCATGCACAGTTTTGTCGATTAACATTAAGTTTGCGATTGATGTTTGTTTTAGCTTGTCGAAGTCCATCCATCCATCCATCCATCCATTTTCTCCCGCTTGGTCCGTCAGGGTCACAGTTGGGCCAGTGCCTATCTCCAGCAGCAAGTACAGGATGCCAGTCTGTCGCAGGGCAACAGTCCAGAAGTAGTAGCTTTAACCTAAACATAAATTGATGGAAACTGCAACATTATACTAACACAAACAAACCAGGGATAGTAAGTGAAGCAAAGTTGCAAAGTAATGTTTTAGTTTATGAAGCCTGTCATGATGTTTAAAGTAAATGAATTAGAAATAAGAGTAAGAAACAAATAGTGAACGTAAACTGAACCACTTTGTCACACAAAGAACTGCATTTCACAGCCACACATCCACATCAAATCCCAACATAAGAATAACAATTTAAAGCAGAGAATCTGGATAATTCAGTCACATGCTTCACTTTCCTCTAAACCAAAGCATCAAAGAGATACAAGGCAATAAACAGTAACTGATGAAACCACTTAGCCAGAAACTGGTTTTAAATATAAATAATAATATCTCTAACCATTGCTTCTTCTTCATGAAAACTATATTTTACCGATAAATCCATACATGCTTGGTGGAGAGCAAGGTCTATCGTAAGAGGAAAAAAAAACACTTTGGGCGTATCCACAGGTCTTTAGCGTCCAAACAATGGCTTTACAAGCTACCAACAAGTTTTGAGTCACACCAACCCATTGACACACACAGCAGAATTATGTGCAGAATTATCTGTTTGACCATAGGGCATGCATTTCCAAACAAGAGGATTGAGTTTGAAGAGGATTGGGCAGCAGCTGGCAGTAGAGGCGACCCAATCTGCAGGTGTTTAGATTGGCTCTGGGGACGTGGAATATCACCTCGCTGAAGGGGAAGGGTGGACGAGATCTGCCCGAGAACCTTAGAGCTCTGGATGTTGTCAGGCTTTCTTGGCTGACACACTTCTTCAATAACGCATGTGGGACAGTGCGCCAGGATTGGTAGACTGGGGTGGTGGTTCCCCTGCATAAGAAAGAGGAATCACACTTCTCAGTCTCCCAGGTAAGGCTTATTCAAGGGTGCTGGAAAGGAGAATCCAGCTGATGAATGAACCTCACCTTCAGGAGGAGCAGCGTGGCTTTCGTCCTGCCCGTGGGACATTGGACCAGCACTACAGCCCTCTTTAGGGTGCTTAAGGGTTCATGGGAGTTTTTCAAACCAGTCTACATGTGCTTTGTGAACCTGAAGAAGGCATTGAACAGAGTCTCGCTTGGCGCCTTGTGGGGGCACTTCAGGAGTACGGATTTGGGGACCCTTTAATAGGGGACATCCAGTCTCTGTGCAAGTGGAACAGTAGCCTGGTTCCTGAGGTATCAGGTGCTGTGGCAATTTGTTCCCATTTAATGGAGAACTGTCATTTTTTGGCATTATAGCTGGTGAGCTGTTGGTCATCAGCGAATATACAATCATTGCCATAAGACCTTTTCCTTCTGGTGGATACTCAGAGGTGATATCAAGCCCCGTGCTCTAGTCCATTTTTTTCAATTCATGTGGGACCTTGATTGATTGATTTAAGAACTAATTTACAAATTTACAATTTTGCACAACGCATGCAAGGAAGTCTCTAGAATGGAAATCAAAACACATCTCCTGAAAGAAGAGCTGCCGTTCAATAGGTGTCATGATTCTGTGCACCAGCTGTGGTCTAATTCCCTGATCATCTCCACCTGTTCCGCTGCTCTGGTCTCATCAACTCTCATCAGTTCCACCTGCACTTCTACCTATATAAACCTACTTAACGTTTTGCTGTTTGTCTGACTCGATTTTTGGGTCCTTAGTTTCATCGCCTCACAATAGGTCTGCATGTGGTCAACAATATATGCATATTCTCTTTTCATCAAACAGATTAGATACGTGTATTTTTGGTTTTCATTAAACAGCTGAAGATAATTTCAATTTTGGACACTGGTTGGAGGAAGCTGAAAACCAACATAAATATACATTTTTGCACAGAAATCCACCTTAATAACTAACTAAAGCCTCTTCCCCACTGAAATTAGTGGGCTAACCCGGGTTTTTAAAAACACAGATCGACCAATTAACAATCCGCATTTAGCTCCCTTCGGAATGGCAAAAAAAAAAGCTAAGTGTGACCCCCGCTGGCAAGTTGTGTAGCCTCAGTACCCCGCCACTATGTCTCTGATGACATCATTATGCTGGGTTAACAATGACCAGAAAGTAAACTATGGAGAGCAAGAGGTAAGGAAGCTAGGAATTAGTAAGTGTGCTTTATTGGGGCATGTTTAGCTAATGTAAACAGAGTTGTTTAGGCTTGTTAGTTTAGATGCCACTGGTGCGCTGTGTTGTCAATAGCATTAAATAGATTGCGTCGACTTGCATTGCATTGCGCTGGTCGAACGGCTGTGTTGTTCCCACTGAATGCTCTTTGGAGCCAATCTGTTTAAAAGCAGTTTTAACTGCGGTCGCTGGCTGAGTCATTTGAGCCGGTTTTAAACAGGTCAATGAGGTGTTCCCACTGCCAGTGAAAGCTGATTGTTCCGGGGTTTAAACGGATTTTTGGCCAGTTAGAAAGGGGTATAATACTCTAACATGAAACATGGCTAAGTTCTCTGAAGAAACAGGCAAAATGTTTTCTTTGCACTGTATTGTTCACTTTTTTATACATAATGTTTAGGAAGCTGGTAAAATTTTAGCTTCTGATCTGTTCAGGGTGATTTATTCATTAAGAAATTGTGACTGTTGTGTATATATTTGGCTGTAAATATGAACAACTCTAACAAAACTAATGGTACATCACAAATTGTTGCGGACATGTTGACTACTAGCTAATATGGTCAGTACACGTCTCCGTCTAGCTAGTAATGATGATCAAAGTGGGCGATAGGCTATTAATTGTTTCAAATAGCAGCAATAAACCATGCTGAGAAAAATGTTTTACTGCTGGATTCTCTACAAAACAAATTGGCCTTTGCTTAGATTCATCTAATTACACCTGTCCTTTAAAGTAGCATAAAATAATGTAACGTTTTATCACAAACTGGCAAAAAAACATTAACCCCCGTCAAAACTTTCAGAGGCCTTTTTCCTCACCAAAGGCTTATCTTGTTCAGTTTCTTCACTTATACTTATATAAGTATAGACAATTCTTACTTGCTACAGCTATATATATAATATAATTAATAAAATCATGCACACCCAAATTATATACGGTTTGACATAAAAAAAATCTTCTTGCATTTTATGGCAATTTTTTGTTAATTTTTTTATCAATATTTATTGCTTATTTTCAGTCATTTACTTCACTTCCTTTTTTATTTGGCACTAGGCATACTCTCACTTAGTTTACTGTGATTTCATGTTGTTTAGTCCGCATGTTGTGTAGTGATGTCACTACAGGCAGCAAAAAAAATTTCTCGAGACTAGTACTGACGGTAATTAACAACAGGAGAGCACTTTGACTTGAATGTTTCATCTGTAGGTGAGTTGTAAAAACCAAGATAGCTTATCCTTATATTTTGTGGAAGTTTTCATTAATCATATCTCATTGGTGGGTCAGTACAACCTTTTCTTACGTTTTGTGAGAAATGCAAACAAAAAAATTCATTTTTGGAGTTGGCCCTAACTAAGACCCTGAACCGTAGATTACTCGCTGGGCATCACCGGTGTGTGGCCTCTGCTGTCTGAAAAAACGGTTAAATATATTATTTGAGTAAACCAAACAGCTGGTGGAGGATTTCTGCAGATTCAGACCCACCTCCCTGAGAGTAGTTAACAACCAGGGAACTAAAATTGAGATAGTGGACTCTAAGCGACTGGGTTTATTGTCAGTTCATTGTTCACACGAACAATAAAATGACTTTTACAAAAATACTGTTGCTCTTTCCAGGGAGAATCACAGCAGACTATCTGCTCGAGAAGTTGAGATCTTTTAGAGAGCATAGGGCACTACTGAAGACTGTTTTTTGACAATTTTCTGTGATGCAGTTTGTAGAACCAACAGCTTATCTCCAGCTGAGAGGAGATTAGATAAGCTCATCATGAAGGCCAGCTCTGTCCTAGGATGAGCCCTGGAAGTGGTGCAGCTGGTGGGAGACAGAAGGAAAACGTCTTCCCCAAACATGCACATTTTTTACACTTTCAAATCAGCCTATGAAGGAGCAGCTTTTATTTAGTCTGAATATGCCCTAAAAATTGCTGCATTTTTTTCCCCTATGGTAGACTTTTCCATTTCTTGTTGCCAACACACCTGAATTTCCCCTCTGTGAGACATTAATACGTTTTTTTTTTATTTACTCTAATTTGATTAGTCTTCTACAAAATGTTGTGTTGAAGATGTGAGTCTGTGAAATTTGGAAGGAAACCGCCCTGGTTAACTTTCATTGGTGTCTGAGGCTAGGAAAATGTTTGCCTTCTCTAATTATTGACAGAAAATGTTGACAAAGACCAAGATATTTGGAATAATGTTCTTTGGGCAGATTAATCTAAAGTGAAATTATTTATACTACTATTTATTTAAACGGAGGACATACTATGGCATAAAATGAGTTATTTAGGAAATGAATTATCAGCTCTGAAGCAATTAAGTGATAGTGTTGCGGTTTGTTCACACCTTGCTGCAACTGGAACTTATCAGTGCACAGTTTGATTTAGTGAAAATACAGTTAATTTAATTAATCCTAGAGATAATTTGATTATCACAGAGTCCACAATGAATTCTAGCAGATATCAGAAGCTGCTTCATACAGCTAAAGCAGGACTGTAACACAATAATGACCTAAAATAATTCGGTTCAAACTTGTAAAAAGTTTGTTTTAATCATAGTTAGACTACAAATCTTATAGATTTGCTTGTCCAACTACTTTAGTTAAAATGGAACCCATTTACCATCCTGCTCAGTAAATAACAGGTTCATCCTTTAAGACTCACCGTTGTACTTTCTATACCCATGGTGGATTTACTTCACTAAATAGTTAAAGAAAGAGGCATTGGTATATTTTTATATAAAAAGCTATTTTAGTAAAATGACCATCCTATATTTACTGTCGATTTTTTGCTCTCCAGAACACATATAGTTTCGGGTCCAGTAGCTGTCTGCAGTTTAAGGTACCCTTAGTCAGGAAAAATGAGTCTTTCCTATTTTGGCCCATGGTCTTGGAATGATCCGCAGCTCAAACTGAGGTTAAAGTCTCTCATTTCTTTATGTAGTTTTTATTTTTATTGTGTTTTATGTTTTATTTCTTTATGGTGTAAATAATTTAACATTACATTTACTTTTATGGATAATGTTGAGCACAGGTAATAACTTGTTGGCACCTTTTTGGCAACGCAATCCTTGTGAAAGAGATTTCAAATCTCAATGGATTTCTTTCCTGGTAAAATAAAGGTTAGATAAAATAAAATAAATTTAGTTCATTTGGGCTTCAAGGAGACAAAATTAGACATACAAAAGGAGCTCTGATCGATAAACACTTTCTAGGTAAACTAGCTCCAGAGGTGGCTCTGTTACGGATCGGAACCACAACTCCCATGTCAGAGCATAATGTATTTGTTTTGATGCAGTGTGTCTTTCACCCACAGACTGTTGGAGATAGCCATCAGTCCCACCGCGACCCTGATGAATGAAGCAAGAGAAGACGGATGAGCGGAACGGAGTCCTTTGAAATTTTAGGACACTCCTCCAAGGTTTTGAACTTGCAATTTGCATCACTGTTGGTTTGTGCTTTTCTCCCTGAGAGGGTATTATTTTTGCAGCTTCGACAAAACTTATTTCTAGCTCTAGTTTCACTTTTCACATTCTTTCAGACTTTTCACTGAGTTGTGTTCTCCTCCACAGTTACAGCATTTCATTTGTACATCTTTTCCACATTTTCATGCTCTCCAGCACACTGTACACATCGTTGTTTGCCTTTGCATATTGCTGTTATGTGACCAAGTTTCTGACATCTAAACCACCTCAGCACTAGAGGAATGTGTGGTTTCACATTTTAGCTCATGTATCTAATGGACATCTTGCTCAGCACTTGATCATTTGATTGTTACGGACAAAGTATCACATTGTGCATTTCTTGTGACTTTGAAACACTTTACCTCTTTCACTTTTGTACCCCTTGTATTTCCTGTTATTGTTTTGTCAGCTGCTTTTGTTGAACACCGTCTCTGCAGTTCATTAGCAAGTCTCCACTGTACTGTAAGATTCTGGCATTCTGGACTTGTACCAGTTAGTTTATCTGTGAACTGAGCTGGACTCCACTCGGCACAAGAGTCTCCCTGCGTGTCTAGACTGAATATTACTTTATAATCTTCAATAGCATTTCCAGATTGTTTATTATTTGACTGTTCTGTGCTCAAATCCGCATCTATTCGCCTTCGTTTTCTGACTGTTCCAGTCTTCTTGGTTTGCTGTATTATCCTCTTCATGCATCTAGTTTGATACACTTTGTGTTAAATCATATTCTTTACCAGAAATCAGCTAATACAGGATTTGGTGTCAGTAGGTAACATTGTAATGTGCTGCCAACCCATTTTTACACAAATATCAAGTTCCATGTGAGTTCAAGGAGGCCAAAGCACACTAAGAAGCTCTGTTATAATTTTTTTTTGTCTGTAAAATGTCGAAAATTGGTTTAAAGTAAGTCTAAGAACTAAATCACTCAGTCTCTCTGTCAGCACCACTAAATGATATTAATTTATAGGATCTATACCAGCAGGTACAGACCTGGGACAAAGACTAAATAACGGATAGTTTCCCCAGGTGCAACCTCAGGCCCAAGACTACGACCCGAGTGAACATTTAAACAAGTCATCCTGTAGCACAGAGGTAACAGTCCAAACCACTGGAACTCTACACAAACCCATAATAGGATTAAAATTGTTTTAATTATCCAGTTAATTAAGCTTTATGTCTTCAAAGACAAATGTGAGCAGTATCTTTGTGTTGGTACATGTTCAGAGCCCAGTTTCCGCATCTTGCTCATAGCAGTAATTTCACTGGTGGCAGAGATAGTTGCTAGGAAGCATCTACAGTCTGGCTTTTCACAGTGGGCCCTCTGCCACAGAAAAAGCAGTACATCGCTGCAGATGCTGTGAGATGAGCAAAGCAAAGGTATCCCCTGCCAAGAGTCTGAATTATCTGTGCTAATCCCACCGGCTTAAGCTGAGGATCTGACATGGAAAAACAAAAGCTTTAGCTCCACAGTGGGATGGAGGTGAAGACAAAGCTGAGGTACAGCAGAGGCCTCAACCTTGTGCCAAAACAGATTTAAGACTAAAAGAAGGCAGGCGTTTTGTAGACACATGATAGGAAAGTTTAGAAATAATGATGAACTTCAAAACTGGGGTAACATCAAATGTTCTATTATTAATATTTAAGGGAAACCTCTCAAAAGTTTAAAATAATCTCCAACAGCAAAAAGGATCAAAGGTTGTTTCATTTTAGCCACACTGTAAAGATTTCAACCATAAACAGCTTCTTTAAAATCATTCCACCAAACCTCGTCGTTCCCCTTAATGGTTGTTTTTCCCAGTCTTACTTTTATAGTTACTGTAAATCCTGAACACCAGCCTTCATTTTGACCACATTTGATTTTCCATTGCTACTTTATCCAACAATATGACAGACATATAACATAATTTAACAAGACAAACATCTAAAGAAAGAGGTAATGGGGAAATAGGGAAATTATTCACACAGGTGCAGCAGAATGCAAATGTTCTATGTTCTTAAATACATATTAAGATACCATACCTATTACATTCTGTAGACATTATGCATGCTAGGCACCTGGTATTTGTAATATCAGCCATTCACCCAGAGACCAATGGCCAGGCAACAACAGATGTGTGACAACTAGCCTCCACTGTGCAGATTTATTAACCTGGCAAAAGCCAACATTCAGTGCAGTTCTTTGAGCTGGTTGGGTATCTGCCTCCCATATCGAGCTTTCAGTCAATCACAGCAGCAGTAGCAGCTTCATTTGTTTCACAACTAGCGTTAAATGTTAAATCAAACTCTGACCAAATCTGGTTGGGGGGGAAAGGCGCAAACTTCTTCCCATCCACAAAGACAAAAATCTCATCCTTTTGCTTGTGCTCAAAAACAAAGCCTATTTCAGCGACAACCGGCGCAGCCATGTTTGTTTTTGCTTTAGCCTTTGACATCATACATGTCACTGCATTTCATTGGTCTGAAACATTTTTCTATGGAGGCTAATGCATCTGTTGGCTTCTGGCAAGATCTATTTTTGGGGAGTTTGTGAATTCACAAATCTCACAACTATTCAACTTCCTTGTAAAGTATATTTATACACTAAACAATGTCGTACGCCTAGCCATCAACACAACCTACGCCACACTCAGCTTGCACACACAACAATGACATTATATTCATGAGCTGATGAACGAGATACTTACGATCTACTAATTATAGCTATGAGTCAGAAATGTTAAGAATCGATCTTCTATCATGATGTTTCGTGTTTCAACATAGCAAGACTCCCAGTTTTTTTTTTATGTTTATCCATTGGGCCAGTAATAGCTTCTTCCATACCCAAAATATCCTTTAGTGCAGGAAATACAAGAAGGGCTCATTCTGCGCGCTGACAGACACAGAGAACCTTCTTGCCACATCTCTCGCTATGATGTACCATCCTGGATGAGCTGCACTACCTGAGCCACTTCTGTGGGTCTCATTCTATCATGAGTGTAAAATCGCCACCAGCATTCAAAAAAGAGCAAAACATCAGCTATAAATCATCGGTACTGAGAAGTGGTCGGTGTCTCCACCTGCAGAACTACTTCTAATGAGTGCGTCTTGCTGCTTGCCAATAGTTTCCAACTGTTATCGATTCAATTTGCACAACAGGATGTAAAATTGTTTGTCAATCAGTGTCACTTCCTAAGTGGACAGTTTGATTTCACAAAAGTTGTTTTAATTGCAGAGTTCTCTGTTCGACCTTGATTAGAGCTTGAATCACACTTTCATTTATTTTCATCCAGTTTCTCCTCTTTGTGCTCTAATAACTGTCATACTTTACAGCATGGAAGAAAGGTTGAACTGGTCAGTTGAGATGCTTTAACTTTCTGCTGCTTGTTATGCAGGATTTATCAAACGTCCTCTGAATCTGACAAAAAGGAATAATCTATAATCCCTCAAACAGTTATTGAAGTATTTCATTATTTTTTTATTACCTTTTACTTATTTTTTATTTTGCCTGTTTTTGAAAAAAAAAAGTATTGTAACATGTTCATGATAGTTTGTTGAACATTATTAACACTGTTTTAATTTGTGCTGTTATCATCTCCTGCATGAGTCGTTGATGCATTCTTGGAGTAATATGGTGGACCAGCTACTGACTCGGTTCCAAATTAAAAGCTCTGAATCCTCTTTTTTATAGAGGTCACACATGTTGATTCTCATCTCTACTAGTTTTGATTGGAATTTGTGGAACAATGCATTTGTCCATCGGGCCAGAGTGCAAAGCTGGACCAGACTTTTTTAAATATGAGATTAAAATAAGTGCTAACATAGAGGAAACAGTGATGGGAGGAATGTAACAGGAATATAGCAACAATAAAGCAGATTCTAAACAAATGTTGTCATAGTTGTCGTAGTTGTTGGACCTTTTTCTTTAGTACCAAAACTTTTGAAAAGCCTCCTTAACTCCACCTTTTCCTTTTTTACAAAAACTATCTAACAATGCCTAATTTACCATGTCGCAGATACCCTGCTCTGTCTAACCTGTTTTAACGTCAATGGAAAATAGCTGTGTTCGAGCGCTTGAGGATATGATTTTTCCATACAATTTTCGAGTACAACAGATCAATTTTCCCTTCCAGGAGCAGAATGAAGCAAAAGATCATTTACTCTGTTATTACCTTCCACAGACACAGACAGAATTGTCAGGAATTCAATATACAAACCATGACGCTGGCATTGTAATGCAAACAGAACTAATGTTTGTTTGGCTTTATGGCGGAGGGCAAGAAGCACCTCAGCTGTTCATCATGAGAAGCATTTTAATCTACTGCTTGATACCCAGAGACGAATGAGTGCATCAACAAGTTCCTATGAAAGCACACACAACACACACTTCTTCAACCAGTCACTTTTTATGTGGAATTTGTAATGGCTGTGTGACTTTGTCACAATGTATTTTTTCATTCTTATTAACTGCATGTGTGCAATTTATTTTCCTCTGGGGCGATGGAGGTGGTTGGGAGTGCGGGCGACTCTGGCTGGAGCTGATAAGCTGCTGCTCACACACAGGCCTGCTGGAAGGAGCAGATTTACCAGGAAGACAATGTCCACTAGGTCAGGAACACACATGCCCTGACAACACACACGGTGGACGCCGGCTGGACGCTCACTGGCTAACTGTACTCAGGAGGACACCGGCGGCATTTCCAACTTAACCTCTGAAATATCTTTTTATAAGATCAATTCTTCCTTTATTTCTTATTTATCTAACAAAAGCTGAGCTGGAATAAATAACAGGCTGTAAACAGAAAGTGCTACCATAGCTATAAATGTTATATAGGTTAGACATAATATTATTAATGTAATATTATAGGATATTGTTAATAATATATTAAAATTATAGAATTTTTAAATTTGATGAAATACTAAGCAAGAGACTAAAGTAAACATTAAATTTTGTCAAAAAAAAAACTACATATGTCCTGATCGGTTAGTGTTATGTCTCCTTATTATTATTTGCTGTACTGTGTAGTTTTTTCACATTCTGGTGTTTCTTTTATGCTTTGTTAGGGATAGATAGATAGATAGATAGATAGATAGATAGATAGATAGATAGATAGATAGATAGATAGATAGATAGATA